>JAJPUD010006960.1:0-117655 GCA_023553655.1 Myrmecobius fasciatus
TTCTTCAGTTACTGTTTTTAGTTCCTTTTGCAATTGACCAATTACATTTTTTTGTTCATTGCATTCTTTTTCCATTTTTTCTATTTTATTTTGCAGTGATCTCATTTCGTTTCCCCATGTTTCTTCTAACTCTCTTTTAAGATTTTTTATGCAATCTTCAAAGAAAGCCTTGTGACGCGGAGACCAATTTATGTCTCTCTTTGGGGCTTTTTCTGGAGTTGCTTTACCTTTAAGGGCCTCAGGATTTGAGGTCTGTTCTTCCCTCTCTCCATAAAAGTTGTCTATGGTGAGAGCTCTTTTTGGTTTTTTATTCATTTTTTTTTAAAGGTGTGAGGTCTGTTTAGGGCAAAGGTGGGACAGCTGCTTTAATTTGCCCTGGGGCAGTTCTGCTGATTGAGTTATTTCAGGAACTGGGCAGTTCTGCTGATTGAATTATGTCAGGGGCTGGGCAGCTCCGCTGATTGAATTATTTCTGGTGCTTATCAGTCCTGTCCTTTGATTGATTGCTTTAAGGTGCTGTGTAATGGCAGCTAGGTCCGATGCTCATCAGGGGTTCAGTGGTTCACAATCTATCCCCCTCAAAAGGCAGACCCTCCAAACCACCTGCCCACAATCAGGATAAATTGTTCCAAGAGGCTCGCAGAAGACTCCCAGGTGTGTGAAAAGCACAACGCTCCCACTCCTGTTCCGACTCCTGTTCCAGCTCCCTGCTCCAGCTCCCTGCCCCGGTCTCCCTGCGCTGCAGTCTGGGTTCAGTAGGCCACCCCCTGCCCCATTAAAACAGACCTGTTTTGAGGTTCTTCCAGAGTATCTTCTTCTAGAATCGTGTTGTTCTCCAGATATTGTGGATTTTTTTGCTTCAGAATCAGTCTAGAGGCTTCATATGTTGTTGGTTTGAGGGGAGGTTAGAGGAGGTTACAGAGAATCCTGTCTGATCTCCGCCACCATGGCTCCTACACTCTACATATCATATGAGTATATAGTTATTTACATGTTGTATCCTCATTAAGATGTGAACTTCTTTAGAGCAAAGAGTATATTTTTGCCTTCTTTATTTTTGGAGTAATTAGCATAATGACTAGACACAGTAAGAGCTTAATAAATTCACATTAACAGATTGATAGAGAGCTACATACACCTTGATGACTCACCAGTAACTCAAATTCAACACATACAAAGTTTGGGGTTTTTTTGATAATTGGAGTTCAGTGACTTGTCTAGGATAACATAGCTAGTAAGTGTCAAGTGTTGGAGGATGAATTTGTACCCAGTTCCTCCTGACTCCATGTGGTGCTGTATCTATTGCCCCTGCCTGTTATTGGCATAATGGCACTACTAATCACCTAAGCTCATTATCTCAGTGTCATCTTTAACTCTTCTCTTTATTCCCTCCCCAAAATCCATGCAATTTTATCTCCAAAATATCTTTTCACTTTTACTGTAACAATTCTAATTCAAGTTGTCATCTCTTTTTGTCCTAAGAAGTTACAGCAAAAATCTAGAAAACCTCTCAACTACAGGGTCAAAATAATTTTCTGGAATAGGATGTTTCTATTCTAGATTCCAATCAATCAACCAGTAAGCATTTATTAAATGCCTACTGTATGACACACACTCTCTAGGGATACAATTGTAAAAATGAAACAGTTACTCTGTCCTCAAGGAACTCACATTATTGGAGTATACATATTCAAAGGTAAACATATTTTTTTTGGTGTGTGTGTGTGTGTGTGAGAGAGAGAGAGAGAGAGACAGAGAGAGAGACAGAGAGAGACAGAGACAGAGAGTGAGAGAGACAGAGATTCTTTCCTTCCTCATCTCTGATTCCTGGCTTCCTTTAAGTCCCATCTAAAATTCTACCCTTTATAGCAAGCCTTTCCCTCTCTCTTTTTAATCTAGTGCTTTCCTTGTATTGATTATTTCTAATTCATCCAAAATATGCTTGTTACTATATAATTGTTTTCATGTTGTTTCTCTCATTAGACTGTAAGCTCCTTGATATCAGAAACTATCCTTTACCTTTCTTTGTATCTCCAGAGATTATTGGAGTCCTTGGCACATAGTAGGCATATAAATGTTTATTGACTGATTGTATATATATGGGAGGATGGAGAGAGACATTGGGGAAAATAAGTAAGGCCTCTGAAAGAAGGAATACTTTTGGGAGCAGCTAGATGGTGCAGTGGATAGAGCACTGCATCCAAGTTTAAATCCAGTCTCAGACATTTAACATTTCTGAGTCACTTAACCCTGTTGCCTCACTGAAAAAAATAACTTTTTAAAAATGTAGACATATATATTTTAAGGCATACTCCTCTTTCTGTCGACTATTCTCTTCTTTCTAAGTTTTTAAAAATTTAATTTAATTTTTTTAGGCTATATGTGTACATTCACTTTTAACATTTCCATATGAGTCATATTGGGGAAGAAAAATCAGAACCAAAGGGGAAAACCATGAGGGGCAAAAAAAGTGAAAATAGTACACTTAAATCTGCATTCACTCTTCATAGTTCTCTCTCTGGATGCAGATGACATTTTCCATTCTGAATTCTTTTATAACTGGAACCTTCCATGCTGGTAATTTCCATCTTTTTCACCAACTGGATAAGACTCTGACTTTCCCTATAAAACCTCTAGCTTTTATCCACATCTCTAAAGCCTTGATGCACAGAATGATATTAGCCTTATAAGATCCACCCACCAGAAAGAACTTGGTATAACAATTCAGCCTTCTGAAGGAGCAGTCTTTTACTTGGCCACTATTGCCATGGTCTTCTTGCCGTGGAATGCAACTCATTATTCTCATGTCTCTTTCCCTCATAACTGCATGGATGTGAACCACTGCCCTCATTTTGAGGGGTGGTTGCTGCACTGGTTGTGGAGATGGTGGTCATCCTGCGAGCTTACTCTTGTCTTATTACCATCTCCCTATCTATGCTCTCACTTTGTGTCTCTCAAACCACATAGCTTTCCCTAGTATGAATTAAAATGCTTCATATGAAGGTCTATAGTTCTGCAGTAGAGACCAATCTAATTCTTCTGTGAAGTCTCTGTAATTCCCCAAGTAGTTACAACAAACTAGTGTCCTTATTTAACTTTTTTTTTTATTAAAGCTTTTTATTTGTATAACATATGTATGGGTAGTTCCTCAGCATTGATCTTTACAAAGCTTTCCGTTACAAATTTTACCCCTAGACCCCTCCCCTCCCCTAGATGGCAGGAAGTCCACTACATGTTAATAATGTTAAAATACTTGACAAGTTGTACAAGAAAAATCCTATCTACAAGAAAAAAAGAAAATCAGAGAAAGGAAACACAATGCAAGCAAACCTCAATAGAGAGCATGAAAATGTTATGTTGTGGTCCATATTTCATTTCCCTCTCTCTGAGTGTATATGGTTTTCTTCAATGAACAAATGGAACTGGTTTGAGACAATTCTTTGGGGCAGAGAGCCATGTCCATCAGAATTGATCATTATATAGTCTTGTTGCTGTGTATAATCTCCTGGTTCTGCTCGTTTCACTCAACGTCAGTTCATGCAAGTCTCTCCAGGCCTCTCTGAAATTGTCCTCCTGGTCGTTTCTTACAGAACAATAATATTCCACGACATTCATATATCATAATTTATTCAGCCACTCTCCAATTGATGGGCAGCCATTCACTTTCCAGTTTCTAGCCACTGCAAAAAGGTCTGCCACAAACATTCTTGCACATGTGGGTCCCTTTCCCTCCTCTAAGATCTCTTTGGGATATAAGCCCAATAGAAACACTGCTGGGTCAAAGGGTATGCACAGTTTGATAACTTTTTTAGTATAGTTCTAGATTGCTCTCCAGAATGGTTGGATCCATTCACAGTTCCACCAACAATGTATTAGTGTCCCAGCTTTCCCCCATCCCCTCCAGCATTCATCGTTATCTTTTCCTGTCATTTTAGCCAATCTGACAGGTGTGTAGTGGTACCTCAGAGTTGTCTTAATTTGCATTTCTCTGATCAATAGTGATTTGGAGCAACTTTTCATATGGCTAAAGATGCTTTTAATTTCATCATCTGAAAATTGTCTGTTCATATCCCTTGACCACTTATCTATTGAAGGGTGGCTTGAATTTGTATAA
The DNA here is from genome assembly GCA_023553655.1 of Myrmecobius fasciatus. Classification (NCBI taxonomy): domain Eukaryota; kingdom Metazoa; phylum Chordata; class Mammalia; order Dasyuromorphia; family Myrmecobiidae; genus Myrmecobius; species Myrmecobius fasciatus. The sequence goes on from JAJPUD010006960.1 coordinate 4,115, forward strand.
ATATGAGACAATTCCCTATATATTTTAGAAATGAGGCCTTTATCAGAACCATTAAATGTAAAGATGATTTCCCAATTTGATGCTTCCCTCCTAATCTTGTCTGCATTAGTTTTGTTTGTACAGAAACTTTTTAACTTAATATAATCAAAATTATCTATCTGGTATTCAATTAAGAGTTCCAGATCTTCTTTGGATATAAATCCTGATCTAACTTTGCATGAGATTTGACTCAGTAGTTTGATTGAGGAAAACTAGTAACTTCTTCCATCAGGCCCTTATCTTCTAGTGGGCAGAGATGTGATTTTCTAATTTATTCCTTCAGGCATGACTCTCATGGAAAAAGCCATCTTGACCCAGAGAGAGAACTGAGGAGACTGAGTATAGATCACAACATATTTTCACTTTTTTGTTGTTTGCGTGCGTTTTGTTTTCTTTCTCATTTTTTCTTTTTTGATCTGATTTTTCTTGTACAGTATGATATTTGTGGAAGTATATATAGAAGAACTGCACATGTTTAACCTATATTGGATTATTTGCCATCTAGGGGAAGGGTTTAGGGGAAGGGAGGGAGAAAAAAAATTGGAACACAACGTTTTGCAGAAATGAATGTTGAAAACTATACATATGTTTTGAAAATAAAAAGCTTAAAAAAAAAGAAAAATGAGGCTCAAAGGCTCAAAGTGACTTGTCAGTGGTTATTTAATAAGAGGGAAAGGCAAAATTTAAAGGAAGGTCTTTCTTGATTGATTCTAAGTCTAGTGAAGTCCCATATTAACTCTCACATATTATTGGTGTATGGATGGGACTCCATTGATTCCTGAAGCAGTTAGATGCTTCAATGGATAGATCACTGGATCTAGAGTCAGAAATACTCATCTTCATTATTTCAAATCTGGCCTCAGACACTTACTAGCAGTGTAACCCTGGACAAGTCACTTAACCCAATGATTTGGAGAAAGAAATGGCAAATCATTGCAGTATCTGTGTCAAGAAAACCCCAACAGAGTCAGGAATAACACTTCCTAATTGATTCAGCCAATCAAAATTGAGTGTGAAATGACACCTCAGGGAGGAGCTAACTCAGAATCAAATAGAGTTTAGAAGCAGAGTGGAAAGAGTGGGTTCTGTCATATGTTGCTGAGCCATCAGTGAAAAGAAGAGAAGGTAGGACTGAGCTGTGGAAGAGAAGGGTGATATCAAGGAAAATTATCGGCCCTGATGGCATCTCAAAACCAAACACTGGAGTTTCCAAGAAACCAGAAGGATCTTTTGATCTCTTTGATCACTTTTCCTTTTATATAGACAATTGATGCATAAGCTATTTTTCTAGCTTTCTATTTTGTATTATTTCATAAAAGTTTTTCCAGATTTCTTAAAATTCATCATACTTGCGACCTCAATTTAATATTGCCTTATGTTAATGTACCACAATTTGCAGTCAATATTCATTATTTATAGATTCTGTATTTACAAAGTTGCCTATTTGGTAAAAAAATTATTAGTAACTAAAAATCAATATTCAGAATAGGATATAAACAGAATTTTGAAAATTTGAATTGTTCAACTCTCATGTTCCCAGCTAAGGTCAAACACTCTACCTTTTTATATTAGCTCCTCATACTATAAACAAGTGTCCTCCTTTTTGTCAACTCTTTAGCCCCATATTTTCACAATTTTGTTCTTTTTGTGTGTTTTACTTTTTAAAATGGCCCTCGATTTACAATGCTACATACCTAAAGAAAGACTGATGGAGTCTGAATGCATTTTAAGGCATACTTTATTTTAAATTTTCTTTTTCTTTTTTTCTTTTGGTTTGGTTTTCTTTCACAACATGACTAATATAACTACACATATATAAGCTTTATCAAATTGCTTTCTTTCTCAATAAGGGAGGGAAAGAAAGGAGAGAAGGAAAGAATTTGGAACTCAAAATTTTGAAAAATGTTAAAAATTGTTTTTGCATATAATTGAGAATATACATACATATATATGTATGTGTGTGTGTGTGTGTGTGTGTGTGTGTGTGTGTGTGCATAAATGGCTCCAAAGCATAGTGCTGAAGTGCCATCTAGTGTTCCTATGCACAAGAAGGCTGTACTATGAGGAAATATGTCTTAGAAAAGTTTCATTCAGACCTAAATCATGGTGCTGTTGGCCATGAGTTCAAGATTAATGAATCAACAATATTACCACATCCATATCCATATCCATATCCATAGCAATATACCATATCCAGAAAAAAGAAGAGGAAATTCATTGATTTATATGTGAGGTTGCTCCAGAAAATGCTAAAGTAATGTGCCCAAAAGCTCACAGGAACCCAATCTCATATTTCCCCTAGGAGCAATATTTAGTATTTGTTAACTCAGTATTATCACACATGAAAAGAATCAGGTGCATTTAATTGTTCCCATTTGTTGGACATTTAAGTTGTTTCCAATTTTTTACAATTACAAATAATCACATAAGATTATTATATATTATATTATTACAGCTCTTTTTCTTTTAGATAATATTCTCAGGGGATATTCCTAAAAGTAGAATTACAGGGTCAGAGCATGTGATTACTTTAGTAATGTTTGCAGGATAAACATGGAATAGTTCACATATCAGTTGCTAGTTATTTTCCTGCTAATTTTTAAAATGTTTAGCATATTCCTCTCTTTCAGATTCCTTAAGATTAGATCCCTTAGTACTGTCAAAACTGTGTGACCTCTAGCATGGACACCCTCTACTTGGTCTAACTTAGATGATATTCCCATTTTTGTTTTATGTATTGTCATTTTTGCTTTCTTATACAGCACAGTGGAGTCTCTGATGGTAGTCTCCATCATCAGTGGAGGAAATTGTGATAGAGCTTTTCTATTTTTTCATCTGTTTTCTTCCTTCTAATTTTATCCTTGAATATCTTTAGGATGATCTAGCTTATTTGGGTCTCTTGTCAAGCTTTTTTTAACTTTTTCTCCCTTCAACAGTTTCTTGTCATTAAAATGTTTTAAATCATACTTGATAAGAGAAATACAAATTGAGCACGGAGCCAAGATGGCAGAGATCAGACAGAAGTCTCTGTAACCTCCTCTAACCTTCCCTCAAACCAACAACATATGAAGCCTCTAGACTGATTTTGAAGCAAAAAAATCCACAATATCTAGAGGACAACATGATTCTAGAAGAAGATACTCTGGAAGAACTTCAAAACAGGTCTGTTTTAATTGGGCAGGGGGGTGATCTGCTGAACCCAGACTATTTCCATAGTCCAAAGTAAAAGTTAATGGGACTTAAAATAGTGGTGAGAAGGAGATAAGATGTCTTAGAGGTAGAATTGACAAAACTTGGCAACTGGGAGTGAGCAAGGAGACATAGTCAAGGATGACACCAACTGAGAAACTTGTAAATTTAGAAACTTGTGAGTATAAAAGATGAAATTTTTTTAAAGGAAGATGAGTTTAGCTTTGCCATTTTCTAGGAGTTCAGAAGATAGGACCGTGTTGTATGATTTGGAAGTCTTCCATATAGAGATGCTAATTTAACCCATAGTAATTCACAAAACCACCAAAGAAAATAAGGGAGAGAGAGAAAAGACCTGCATTGGAGGGCATTGGATAAATGATCCAGTGATGGAAACTATCAGACTGGTTGGAGAATCAGAAGAAAGAAGTAAGGCAGGAGATTTCAGGGGAGGGAGAGGGGAATTATTTAGTCTCATGAGAGTACGTTCTTACTATTCTGATTATCAGTGGTATTGAATATTAGTAGGAATGGCAAGGACAATGAGAGCTGGCAAAAGGCTGTTATTGTACCTGATGGTTAAATAATCATTGATAATCTTTTGAGTAGAGTGATGGGAGTCAGAAACTAAATTGTGGGAATTAAGAATAAAGTACATAATAAGGAATTGGATACATGAAGTGTAAAGGACACACTATGTGGTATAGGAAGAAGTCTCAGTCTCGTTTTCTTCCCCTGGAAAATAGAAATTATGTTACAGGACTGTTGTGAAGATCAAATGAGATAATGTAAGGTACTTAGTAAACCATAATGAGTTATGTCAATGCAATCTACTACCATATCAATGGTTATGGAGGCATATGAATCCCTATTCTCATATATCGCTAGGGCTTCTGTAGAAAGTGGCATAGACATTCAGCTTAACTCCAGAAGGCAGAAACAAGCTCAAATCTGATAAAAGAAAAACTTTTCAAACAATTAAGTCTGCTAAGGGAAAGTGAGTTCTCTTGGGGAGTTCTGACTTGGGTCCTGATGATGAGGTACAGGAGGAAGGGAATGGTGTGGGACCCATTTTGGCCAGTGGAGGGCTTCCTGAAGAATTTACAAGTCCCTATTGAACAGGCAAACAGTCTGTGGTAAAAGGAAACAAGTTTATTTCACTGAAAAGAACAAAATCTCATCAGTGGGGGAGGCCTGCAAGGACCTTCACATGGATGAGTTTAGAGGTCCTTCATTTTATGGGGGATTCTTCTAGCCCTACGCAAATCTGATTGAATTGAATTGAATTGAATTCGAATAAATAGGGTGGGGCCCCTCCCATCTTGACAGGAGGGTTTTTGAGATTTGGGGTCTCTCCAACCGTCCCCCCATGATCAGGGGACACACAATCAAGGACACAATTTACATCACTGAGAGAATTGGGCTTCTGGGATTTTTTGTTGTTGAGAGGTTCTGCTCCTAGTTCACATAGATAAGCATCAGATGTTTGGAAGGAATAAGCATATATTAAGCACTTACTATGTGTCAGACATTGCTAAGTATTTTACATATAGATATAAAGATAGGTTACTATAAAGATATAGATGAAATCTCATTTGATCCTCAAGATCACCCTGTCAGTTAAGTGCAATTTTGCAGATAAACTGATGTGACCTCAGGGTCACACAGCTAACAAACACTTATTAAGCAGAGGTAGCTAAGTGGCTCACTGGATGGAGAACTGGGTGGCCTGGAGTCAGGAAGATCCAAGTTCAAATTTAACCTTTCTCTGCCTTAATCTATTGGAGAAGGAAATGGCAAACTATTCTAGTATTCTTACCAAGAAAACCCCATGGGCAATATTTGTTCATAGGACTCCATGGGGCTCAACTATATTGGGGTTCCTTGGGGCTCAACAAAATGTTCCAGGCACTGATAAGCGGTTTATATATATATGACACTTTTTGGGGGGGGGGAATTACAAAGGAAATCAACTTTATTGGAACAAAGATGTGACTTATTCTCTTCTAGTTATCCTACAGGTGCCCTAAAACCTTTCCACAAAACCTGGTTTAAGGACTTTTAAAGTAGAGGTGACATAATAGAACTGTGTCCCCCTGATCTTTTCAGAGTGATGGTGGTGGGGGACTTGGATTAGAAAAAAACCCTGAATCTCAAGCCCTCCAGGCTCCGGGAGAACTACCTGGTTCCCATGAGAAACTCCCACCTCCAAATGATCTGGAAATCATTTTGGTCAGGGAAACAATCACTACCCTTATTGATTTAAAAATTATCCCCTCGAAAACTGGGACACTGATACATTGTTGGTGGAACTGTGAACGGATCCAGCCATTCTGGAGAGCAATTTAGAGCTATGCTCAAAAAGTTATCAAACGGTGCATACCCTTTAACCCAGTAGTGTTTTTACTGGCCTATATCCCAAAGAAATCATAAAGGAAGGAAAGGGACCCACATGTGCAAGAATGTTTGTGGCAGCCCTTTTTGTAGTGGCTAGAAACTGGAAACTGAATGGATGCCCATAAATTGGAGATTTGCTGAATAAATTATGGTATATGAATGTCATGGAATATTATTGCTCTGTAAGAAATGACCAGCAGGACGATTTCAGAGAGGCCTGGAGAGACTTGCATGATCTGATGCTGAGCAAAGTGAGCAGAACCAGGAGATCATTATACACAGTAACAAGACTATACGATGATCAATTCTGATGGACATGGCTCTCTTCAACAATGAGATGTTTCAAACTAGTTCCAGTTGTTCAGTGATGAAGATAGTCATATACATCCAGAGAGAGGCCTGTGGGAACTGAGTGGACCACAACACAGCATTTTTTTTTTTTGTGTGTGTGTTACTTAATTTTTTTTATTAAAGCTTTTTAATTGCAAAACATATGTATGGGTAATTCTTCAACAATGACCCTTACAAAGCTTTCTGTTACAAATTCCCCCCCCCCCTAGTCCTCACTCCTCCCCTAGATGGCAGGAAAACCACTACATGTTAATTATGTACATGTAATTTATGTTTATATTTGACAAATTGAATATATGTATACATATTTCCACACTTACCTTGCTGTGCAAGAACAATTGTATCTACATGAACAAAAAATCTGAGAAAGGAAACCCATTGCAAACAAACATTGATAGAGATGATGTAAATGTTACGTTGTGGTCCACATTTCACATCCCTCTCTCTGGGTGTATATGGCTTTCTTCACTGAGCAATTGGAACTGGTTTGAAACGTTTCATTGTTGCAGAGAGCCATGTCCATCAGAATTGATCATCATGTAATATTGTTGTTGCCGTGTATAATGATCTCCTGGTTCTGCTGATTTCACTCAGCGTCAGTCCATGAAAGTCTCTCCAGGCCTCTCTGAAATCGTCCTGCTGGTCGTTTCTTACAGAGCAATAATATTCCATAACATTCATATACCATAATTTGTTCAGCCACTCTCCAATTGATGGGCATCCCTTCAGTTTCTACTTTCTTGACACTACAAAAAGGGCTGCCACAAACATTCTTGCACATGTGGGTCCCTTTCCCTCCTTTAAAATCTCTTTGGGATATAGGCCCAGTAGAAACACTGCTGGGTCAAAGGGTATGCCCAATTTGATAACTTTTTGAGCATAGCTCCAAATGGCTCTCCAGAATGGTTGGATCTGTTCACAGTTCCACCAACAATGTATCAGCACAACACAGCATTTTAACACTTTCTGTGAATATTTCCTTGCATTTTGTTTTCCTTCTTAGGTTGTTTTTTCTTCTCTCTTTCTAGATCTGATGTTTCTTGTGCAGTAAGATACTGTATAGATCCGTATACATATATCGATTTGTCATATAATTTAACATATTTAACATGTATTAGACTGTCATCTAGGGGTGGGGGAGGGAAGTTATCAGAGGAGGAAGGTGAAAAGTATTATCAACCATTTTACAAATGAGAAAACTGAGCCAGACAGCCTTGACATAATCTAGCGCTGTCTCAGCTGCGCCCCCTAACGGTAGTCGGCAGATCGTGGGCCTGCAGGCCCAGGCAGTGAAAAATAGGCGGCCTGGAGTTTGGCGAGGTGAGACCCCCAGTTAAGCTAGAAAGGGGACGCCTGGGGCTGGACTTGTTCTCATTTCCTATATGTTATTGGGGGGAGGGGAGAAGCGCAGTCAGCCAACTCCCCAACTCACACCTCGCCCCCTCCTTCTTCCACCACCTTTTGCACCATCTGTTAGTGACATCATTATGCACCACGTGACACGCGGCGAGGAAAGCTTGTAGGCCGCACTTTCTGCCGCGAGGTCAACCCGCGCTTCGCGTTGACGTCAGAGGACGGAGAAAAACGCAGCCGCCGCCATTTCTTCTCCCGCCTCCTCTCCCTTCCCCCCATCCCCAAGATGGGGCCTTGGCTTGTGGGCGCCGCCCTGTGGTTAGTGTGGGGCAGCTTCACGTACGCGAACGACCAAGGGACGCTCTTCAACCGGAGTAAGCCTGGCCCCGCCCCCTTGTTATCCTCTTCCCGTGGGCGGGGCCCACGCAGTTCTCCAGGGCTGGGTGTGTCATTCACCCAGTGATCCCTAGCCTTCTGCTGCAGGAGCAGATTTAGAACCCCAAGTCAACCTCCTTACTTTACAGAGGGAGAAACTGAGGCACAGAGCGCTAAAGGGACTTGGCTAGGGTCACAACTAAAATGTCATGCCTGCAGTAGGATTTTGAACCAGGTCTATTCCCCCCACCCCGTGCTGGCGTCTCCGTTCTCTCAATTCCATTTGCTCTTTACGTGGTTAGTTTGGTTGCTAAAAGGCAAAGCCAAGAAATTTAGGTAATTTGACTTGCATTTATTAAGTACATGCTGTCTGCTAGCTGTTGTGCTATGGCATCCAAAGTCTGCAAGCTCAGTCCCTGCTTGTAAACGATTTTAGCTCTTTATTACAAACAAAAAAGCAGGCAAAGATCCCCGCCCTCAAAGAATTCAAATTCATTGGGGGAGACAACATGTTAACAACTGTCCCCAAAAGAGATATATACAGGAAAAAATGGAAATAATTAAATGAAGAAAATAATTGGCATGAAGGGGGATAACTCTTTGGAGCTATGAAAAGATTAAATAAGGATTCTTGGATTGTGTAACAGGCTGAGAAGTAGATTTCCTGAATTCATGAAAGATAAATCAAGGGAAGGTTCTTGTGGCTACAAAACCCACAAAGAAACCAGTGAGATGGATGGAAAAGCCAGCAGTAAGGGAACTGAGTTGAGTACCAAGAGATCAACCGACTAGAGAGACTTAAAAGAACTAATGGTATGTGATGTGAGCAGAACCGGGAGAATATTGCACACAGTAACAAGATTATGAGATGATCTACTCTAATGGACATGGCTCTTCTCAACAATTCAGTGATTCAAGGCAATTTCAATAGACTTGTGATGGAGAAAGCCATCTGAATCCAGAAAGGACTGAATGTGGATCACAACATAGTATTTTCATTTTGTTGTTTGCTTTCTTTTTGTTTTCTTTCTCTCTTTTTTTTTCCTTTTTGATCTGATTTTTCTTGCACAGTATAATTGTGGAAATATGTATAGAAGAATTGCACATGTTTGACATACATTGAATTACTTGCTGTCTAGTGGAGAGGTATGAGAAGGGAGGGAGAAAGGTTTTGTAAAGGTGAATGTTGAAAACTGTCTTTACCTGTATTTTGGAAATAAAAAACCATTATTAATCAGCTGACAGGAAGACCAGCTGCTTTGTTAGCAGACTGCTAAGAGGGTGCAATTGCATTGGAAAAAAGCTGAACTCAGCTATTGGAAGGTGAAACTTTTCAGAAGGAACTGGTTTCTCCTTTCTGTTATTTAATGGAAGAAACAGGGAAAAAGACAATGTTGCAGGGATATTGTAAGGAGAGTCTTGATTAGATGGCACAGAAGGTTAGAAGGCTTGTCTGCATTACCCAGAGAATTATCCTGAGGAGCTTTGTGATTCTCTGGCTGAGGAGAACTGCATGTCACTGCAACAGTAACTAGTTTGTTGTTGTTGTTGTTTTTAGTGCCTTGTTAAAGTTTAAATTTGAATTTAAATCGTCAGCAGGCATTATCCCTTTGAGAGCAGGAGAGGAGTAAATTGACCTGTCAGAGAGGTTAGTACTAGAAGGAAAGCAGCTGGCAGAGAAATAGCTTCATGTGGTGCAGATAACAAGGAACACAGTCCAAAGTTGTGTTGCTTCCCAAACCCCTAGGTTTCCTTACTCATGTGCCTTTCTGCTGAGTTCTTTTAAGTGTATGCTCACTCTCATAGGCTGCATGCATTGGTAAAAGAATGTGAATCGGGTTTATGTGTGCATTTGCCTTATTGTTAAGTAGGCATTTTATATTGAAGAGCTAATGGTGTCATGGTAACATCTTGTATTAATGGGAAGCACACTGGCAGGGTCTTGGGAGACACAGGGATAAATTGTAGGAGTGTATCCCCTTCAACCACAGGGTTACCTTTAGGACACTGAGAAGGTGTGAGTCTTGTCAAAAAGTGATCCCTCTCTGAGTACTCCAGTTCTGCCTTTGTATGGGAAGGTTGGAATAAATAAACTAGCCCAGAGCTTACTTATACTCCAATTCAGTAGGGATATATTATTCACAGATGATGATTTTTACCAATATTACTATTACTTTGTACGCAGTATATTTCACTTTGCATCAGGTCATGGAGGTCTTTCCAGGTTTTTCTGAGAGCATCCTGCTCATCATTTCACAATAATATTCCATCATAGTCACATACCACAATTTATGCAGCAATTACCCATTACCTGATGGCCATCCCCTCAATTTCCAATTTTTTTGTTCCCAGAAAAGAGCTGCTATAAATATTTTTGCACATATAGGTCCTTTTCCTTTTTGTTTTTTATCTTTTTGGGTTTATAGTAAATACAATACCTAGTACTGGTATTGCTAGGCCAAAAGGTATGCAGGGTTTTTATAGCTCTTTGGGCATAGTTCCAAATTATTCTACAGAATAGTTGAAACAATCCTCAACTTCACCAAAATGTCTTATTTTTCCCACATCCCCTTCAACATTTGTCATTTTCCTTTTCTGGCCTCTTAGCCAATCTAGTAAATATATGGTAGTAGTTTAGAATTGTTTTAATTTGCATTTATCCAATCAATAGTGAGAGTATTTTTTTTAATATGGCTATGGATAGCTACGATTACTTCATCTGAAACCTGTTCTTGTCTTTTGATCATTTATAATTTAGGGAATAGCCCTTATTTTTATAAATTTGACTCATTCTCTAAATATTTGAGTAATGAGGCTTTTATTAGAGAAACTTGCTTCAATTTTTTTCCCCACAATTACTCTTGCTAACTGTATTTCTCTGTTTATTTTTTCTCTCCTTTCATTGTTTCTCCTCAAAAATGTTTTAGTTCTGACTATTCTGTTTTCCCTTCCCAATCAACACTTCCCTTCCCCCCCAACTCCCCTCTTACTATCCTGTTGGATAGATACATTTCTATGCCTTTCTCTCTTTGAGCCAATTCTGATGAGAATAAAGTTCAGTCACTTCCCCATTACCTCTTTCCTCTTTTCCATTGTAAAAATTTTTTTTTGCCTCTTTATAGGTGATAATTTACCCCATTCTACCTCTCCCTTTCCCTTTCTTCCAGCACATTCCATGTCCCAGGACATGACAACACATGTCCTTAATTTAATTTTTTAGATATCATCTAAAAAACACTTGTTCCCTCTCCTCTGCCTGCCCTAATAATAAGAAAGCTCTTATGAGTTACAAGTATCATCTTCCCATGTAGGAATGTAAATAGTTTAACTCTATTAAGTTCCCTATGATTTCCCTTACTATTTACTTTGTTTATTCTTCTCTAGAAAGTCAAAATTTCTATTCAGCTCTAGTTTTTTATCGAAAATGCTTGAAAATTCTTTATTTCGTTGTATGTCCATCCTCCTCCCTCTCCCCCAGAAATATTATATTGTTTTGTTTTGCTGGGTAGATGATTTTTGGTTGTAATGCTAACTCCTTTGTCCTCTAAAATATAATATTTCAAGCTCTCTAATCCTTTAAGGTAGAAGCTGCTAAATCTCATGTTATCCTGACTGTGGCTCCATGATACTTGAATTATTTCTTTCTGGCTGCTTGCAATAGACCTGGGAGCTCTGGAAATTGCTATAATATTCCTGGGAGTTTTCATTTTAGAATCTCTTTCAGAAGATGATTGGTGAATTCTTTCAATTTATGTTTTGCCCTTTTAGAATATCCTGGAAGTTTTCCTTCACAATCTAAGCACCTAGGCTAGTTCTGATAGATTTAGATATAAAGATACCGTGAGGTTAGGTAGTCAGATTGTCCAGTCACACAGGTAGTAAATAAACATAATAGAAAAGTTGGATCCTTGGATTTCAGATGTAGCATTCTATTGTGGTGTAACATTATGCCCCTTACCTTTCTTTGAAATGGGAAGCCCATCTGTAGCATCCTGGACAAGCACGATTCAGTTTGTGCTTCAGGATTTCCAAGAATGGATCAGTCACTTCCTTATGAAAAGATTCACAATTATTACACAGAAGACCTGGGTTCAAACCTTGTTTGCCACTTAGAACTTGTGAAAACTTCACCTCTCTGGCCATCAGTTTCTTCATCTGTAAAAATGAGGCAGTTGGACTCATTAATCTCTCAGATGACTCCCAGCTCTGCCTTAATTACTCTATAATTAGTAAGATGCAAAGTAGACAATTAGAGTAAGCTATAAAGTAGATAATTAGAGATATGGAGCCAGAACTCAGGACAGAAATGAGGGCGGAATGTGTAAATATGGGAATCCCATGCATAGAGATGATAGTTTCCTCAGCTATAAGAGCTGATGACATCACTAAAAGGAGTATAGAAGAGAGGAGAGGATCCCAGGATACAGCCAGAAGGTACTCTTATGATAGTTGAGGCAGAATATGAATGATGAACTTGCAAAGAAGACAGAGAAGGAATTGATCCAACATGTAGGAAAAGAATTTAGAGAAGAGAAAGTGTCCATAAGGATCATATGTTGCAGAAAGATCAAGAAAGATATGGATTAAGAAAAGGCCATTGGATTTGGGATTTAAACGATTTCTGGTGACCTTAAGGAGAAGTTTCCATTGAGTGGTGGAGATGATTGTGAAAGTCTGAAGTGAGTGAGAAAGAAAGGCTGTAAAAGGGAGAAGAGTTATAGGGCTATAACTTGAGGTTGAGTTAAGTGAAAGTTATTTGTTTGTTTATTTATTTAAGGACGGAGTAGACCTTGGCTTGTTAGTAGATTGCAGAGAAGGAATCAGGAAATGGGAGAAAAAGATGACCCAGAGATAGTGGGTTTTTTTTGTTTGTTTTGTTTTTGTTTTGTTTTGTTTTGTTTTGTTTTTGGTCTAAGGGTGAGAGAGAATATAAATTTCTTTTTTTTATTAAAGCTTTTTATTTACAAAACATATGAGTAATTTTTCTACATTGACCTTTGCAAAATTTTTTTTGCTCCAAATTTTTCCTCTCCTTCTCCCACAAATTTCTTTGTTCAAGAAAATTGAAGGCATGGTAGAAGAAGAGAGGTGTGAGATGAGAAGAAAATTACTTAAAATAGACCAGGGGTCACAGAAGTCAATGAAAGAGGAGGGCAGAGCAGAATAGGCAGAATGGATATGGTTAATGCTAAGGTTGACAGAGATGAGAGAATGGGGGAGGGGAAAGATTGAAATTAGATGGAAATATAGAACCATTTGATTGAGGGTTCAATCCAAACAATCTCGTTTTGGCAAAGGGCAGCATCTGATTTGTTTAGGCTTCTGGGACAGTAAATACCTAGTATCTAAAGTTTTCCAGGGGCCTAAATTCTTTTATTTCATCCCAAGGTAGTGTAGAGATATTGCATAATTGAAACTGTTCCTGGAGCCAAGCATATTGGGTATTTGTCTCCTAAATGAGATCTTTCCCCCCCATATTTGTCATGTTGTGCAAGAAAAATCAGACCAAAAGGAGAAAACAAACAAAAAAAAGAGAGAAAGAAAAAAACAAAAATTGAAAATACTATTTGTATTTTGATCCACGTTCAGATTCCATACTCTCTCTTGATTTGGATGATATTTTCCATCCAAAGTTGATTGAAATTACCTCGAATCATCGAATTGTTGAAAAGAGCCAAGTCCATCACAATTGATCATCACATAATCTTGTTGCTGTACAATGTTCTTTGGTTCTACTCACTTCACTCAGCATTAGTTTGTGTAAGACTTTCTAGGCTTTTCTGAAATCAACCTGCTCATCTTTTCTTATAGAACAATAATACTCCATTACATTCATATATGCTATAATTTATTCAGGCATCCACTGGAGCATCCACTCAGTTTCCTGTTTCTTGCCACTACAAAAAGGGCTGCTATAATGCACATGTGGGTCCTTTCCCCTCTTTGATGATTTCTTTGGGATCTCTCAGTAGTGATACTGTGGATCAGAGTCCTACAGGACTGTGCATAGTTCCAAATTATTCTCCAGAATGATTGGATCATTTCACACCACCACCAACAATGCAGTAATGTTCCAGTTTCTCTACATCCTCTCCAACATTTATCATTATCTTTTTCCTGTCATCTTAGCCTATCTAAGTGGTGTGAGGGGGCACCTAGAGTTGTCTTAATTTGCTTTTCTTTAATCAATAGTGATTTAGAGTTTTTTTCCCCTGTGATTATAAATGACTTTAATTTCTTCATCTAAAAATTGTCTATATATATTGGATTGCTTGTCAGCTAGGGGAGGGGGTAGGGGGAAGGAGGGGAAAATCTGAAACACAATGCTCTGCAAGAGTTAGTGTTGAAAAATTATCCGTGCATATGTTTTGAAAATAAAAAGCTTTTTAAAAAAAAGGAAAAGAAAAAAAGAAAAATTGTCTATTCATATCCTTTCACCATCCTAAATGAGATCTTGACAACAAGCATTCTGGGGTGTGGAACTCTGATCCTGTGCAGAGTCTTAGAGATTAGAGGCTTGGTATTGGAAGTTTTCATCCTGGGAAGGCCTGCTCCATCAGTGGGAACTCTCTCCAGTCAATGATCAACAAGCATTGATGAAGTACCACTAAGTTCCAGGTATTGTGAGAAGTGTTGAAAATACAAAGACAAATGTGAAATAGCTCCTTCTCTTAAGGAACTTAGATTTTATTCACATGCACATGTACCTGTAGAAGTTTTATACAGAACAAATACAAACTAGATGCACAGTAGATAAATATAATAAGAGAGAGTGAGCACTAACTATTTGAAAGCTTTGGAAAAGCTTCATTTAGAAATGGATATTTGAATTCTGTCTTGAAGGAAGAGAAAAATTACCTGAGGAGGAGGAAGGAAAGTGCATTTCAGGCATGAGAAAAGCCCATTGTAAAAGCAGAGATGGGGAATGGAGCTGTCTGGACTTTTGAAGTGCAAGGAGGAGATAATGTAAAATTAAATGAGAAAGATATATTGGAACTAGGTTGTGAATGACTTTAAAAGTTACATGAAGGAGTTTATATTTTTGTTCTACAGGCACTAAGGAGCAACCTGAGTTAACTGAGTAGGAAGTGACAGTCATATTCACAAAGAAAAGAAAATCACTTTGACAGCTGTTTGGAAAATGAATTGGAGTACTGGCAGCTAGGTGGTGTAGTGGATAGAGCACCAGACCTGACATCAGGAGGACCTGAGTTCAAATCTGATCTCAGACACTTCCTAGCTGTGTGACCCTGGGCAAGTCACTTAACCTCAATTGCCTCAGCAAAAAGCAAAAAAAAAGAAAAGAAAAGAAAAAGAAGGAAAGAAAGAAAGAAAAGAAAAGAAAATTAATTGGAGTAGGGAAAAATCAAGCAGGAAGACCAATTAGCCAATCCTGATTGTTGCAGTAATTCAAGAAATAGATAATGAGAATCCAAATTACAGCGACAGCTCATGACTAGAAGGGAGTAAGATTTGAGAGATGTTATGGAGATAGAAACTGCAAGATTTAGCAGCTGATTGGCTGTGTATAATAAGAAAATGTGAAGATTTGAAGATAAGGATTATTATGAACCTGTGAAACTGGGGGAATTGTAATACTTTTGACAAACATAGCGAAGTCTCAACTCATTCTCAGGTAGGAATGGAGAGTTGTAGCATTGTTGTAGTGAGTTAGGCAAACCAGTGATTCAGATTCTAGATAAATGAAACACACAATGAAACACTTGGTTGATCAAAAAAATGCAATGAAAATAACTTTTTTTTTTACAATTAGGATTTTTTAAAATGCAGTTAATTAAAATAGAACCTATTCTATTTTACATTATACCTTCATATCTAGCTCTCGTTTTTATTTGGAATTTAAGTCTCAGGTAACAAGGAAACTGTGCCTATTGTGCAAACTTGAGTTCTTTAGACCAATCAAATCCTATGGATGGCCTCAAGTCCTTAAAGGAAAACTTCCTTAGTTTACATGGCACAGGTACTGTTCCCACCACGGATATTAATAAAACAATTCTTGTCAGATATCTATGACATCCTTTCATATACTTGAAGCAAGGGAGGGGAGAAGGGAATAAGCCTTTATTAAGCACCTCCTATGTGCCAGGCAACTAAGAACTTCACAAATATTATCTCTTTTGAGACAAGCATTATCTCATTGGAAAATAGCTGGCAGGTTTTCCTGTAAATCATTTCTTTTCTAAACTCATCTAAACACTTCATTTTACAGATAAGAAAACTAAGTGCTTAAAGAGGGAAAAGGACTTGGCCAAAGGCACATTGTTAGGATGGCTGGTTTTGAAATCTGGCTAACCAGTTATTGAAGTTACTACTTGAAAAACATTGAGAGTAGTTATATCACCATCCTGATGGTGTAGATGTAGAGGCAGCATGTACTGGGATTTTCAAAGAGGACAGTTTCTGTTGCTGGTGAATGTAAGCGGGTAAGAACCCTGTTGCATTTGGACAGAATTACTTTAGCAAAGAAATCGACTCAAGTAAAACTTGGTGAACTTCCCTTCATGCTCTACCAGTTTGTTGGTCCAATAGATGTGTGTGAGGGGAGATGAAAAGTGGGGAGTGTGTGTGTGTGTGTAGAGTTGTGTGTCTTTGCCTATCTCTCTTGGAATCATGCTTACTATGGCTATACTTGATATCTTACCCCTCTCAGAGAAGGGCCAGTATGTAAAATAATATAATAAATCCATCACATCAACTGCTCATTCAACAGCTCTCCCTGCATCTCCTGTTTTTTTTTTTTTTTTTTTTTTTTGCTGAGGCAATTGAGGTTAAGTGACTTGCCCAGGGTCACACAGCTAGGACGTGTTAAGTGTCTGACACCAGATTTGAACTCAGGTCTTCCTGACTTCAGAGCTGGTGCTCTATCCACTGCACCACCTAGTTGCCCCTCCTGGTTTTATTAAAGTAGTTACTTATGCTTATTAAACTAAGGGAATTATTTTTGTTTCTTTTTCTTTGGGTTCATAATTGTGGGCTTGATTCTGGGGATTGAAGAAGTAAGAAATTCAGGGGTTTTTTTTTAGAAGATAGTTCATTATTTCCACTTCTAACAATTCATACTGCAATGTAGAATAAGGATCTTTCCCCTTTAACCAGAGTATCTCTCAAGGATGTATAGTAGACCCTTCACCTTGCTTTCTGTAGTTTTGAAATGATCTCTACCAAGTTTTCAAATATCAGTATTGTGTTGATTCATAAATCTGGCTCCAACCTCATCTCTGAGCTAGAGCTCTATATTTTCAACTCCCTCCCCATCTGAAACTCAACATGTACAAAACTGAAGATATCATCTCTGCCAGCTTCTTTATTTCTACTGATAAATACCATCATTCTCCCAAATATTGACATGATCTCAGAATTATCTTTTACTTTTCTTCCTTTCTTATCCCTTTTACCTAGTAATTTGCCACTGAATTCTACCTTTGCAATATCTCTCACATCTTTCTTCTATTTTCCACTCCCGCTGCAGCCAATTTAATTCAGATCTTCACTTTTTGTTGTTTGGAGTATTTATAATGGTCACATTAAATAGTCACCTGAGACTAAATTTGGAAAAGAGAACACTCAGAAATCTGATAACCATATTAACATTTGAAGAGCTGTCATATGGGCACAACTAGTGGAGAAGCAAATCTGGGTCAGATATCAGGAGAAACTTTTTTAGTACTGAGAATTGCCTAGAGGGACAGGTAAGTCCCCTGGAGTCAGGAGGATCTGAGTTCAAATCCAGCCTCAGACATTTACTTACTAGCTATGTGCCACTGGGCAAGTAACTTAACCACAATTGTCTCATACACACAAAAAAAGAACTTTCCAGAAGCAGAATGGAATACTTTAGGAAGTAGAAGGCTACCCTGTGTTAGCAGTCAGTAAACTTTAGGGCTTTTCTTTGCTAGCTGTGTAATAATCTCATTAAACTTTGGTTTCTCCATTTTTAAAATTGGAATAATAATCCCTGACATCTCAGGGCTCATACGGTTCTTTTTTAAAAATTTTTTTATTAAAGCTTTTTATTTACAGAACATATGAGTAATTTTTCTACATTGATCTTTGCAAAATTTTTTTTTTGTTCCAAATTTTTCCCCTCCTTCCCCCTTCCCTATATGGCAGGTAGTATAATACATGTTAAATATGTGAAAAATATATGACAAATCCAATATATATCTATACAGTTATCTTGCTGCACAAAAAAAAGACAGATCTAGAAAGAGAAAAAAAAAACAATCTAAGAAGGAAAACAAAATGCAAGCAGACATTCACAGAAAGCATTAAAATGCTATGTTGTGGTCCACACTCAGTTCCCACAGGCCTCTCTCTGGATGTATATGACTATCTTCATGGCTGAACAACAGGAAATGGTTTGAAACACATCATTGTTGAAGAGAATCATGTCCGTCAGAATTGATCATCCTTTAGTCTTGTTACTGTGTATAATGATCTCCTGTTTCTGCTCACTTCACTCAGCATCAGTTCGTGTAAGTCTTGCCAAGACTCTCTGAAATCATCCTGCTGGTCATTTCTTACAGAACAATAATATTCCATAACATTCATATACCATAATTTATTCAGCCATTCTCCAATTGATGGGCATCCATTCAGTTTCCAGTTTCTTGCCAGTACAAAAAGAGCTGCCACAAACATTTTTGCACATGTGGGTCCCTTTCCCTCCTTTAAGATCTCTTTGGTATATAGGCCCAATGGAAACACAGTTTGATAACTCTTTGAGCATAGTTCCAGATTGCTCTCCATAATGGTTGGATCCATTCACAGTTCCATCAACAATGTATCAGTGTCCCAGTTTTCCCACATCCTCTCCAACATTTGTCATTATCTTTTCCTGTCGTCTTAGCCAATCTGTCAGGTTTGTAGTGATATCTCAGAGTTGTCTTAATTCGCATTTCTCTGATCAATTGTTATTTGGAGCACCTTTTCATATGACTAGAAAGTTTCACTTTCTTCATCTGAAAATTGTCTGTTCATATCTTTTGACCATTTATCAATTGGAGAATGGCTTGAATTCTTATAAATTTGAATCAATTCTCTATATATTTTAGAAATGAGGCCTTTATCAGAACCTTTGAATGTAAAAATGTTTTCCTGGTTTATTGCTTCCCTTCTAATCTTGTCTGCATTCGTTTTGTTTGTACAAAAACTTTAACTTGATATAGTCAAAATTATCTATTTTGTGATTAATGATGATCTCTAGTTCTTCTTTGGTCACAAATTCCTTCCTGCTCCACAGATCTGAGAGGTAAACTATCCTACGTTCTTCTAATTTGTTTATAATATCATTCTTTATGTCTAGATCCTGAATCCATTTCGACCTTATCTTGGTATCCGGTGTTAGGTGTGGGTCAATGCCTAATTTCTTCCATACTAATTTCGAATTTTCCCAGCAATTTTTGTCAAATAGTGAGTTTTTATCCCAAAAGCTGGGGTCTTTGGGTTTATCAAGCACTAGATTACTATAGTCATTGACTATTTTGTCCTGTGAATCTAACCTATTCCACTGATCCACTACTCTGTTTCTTAGCCAGTACCAAACGGTTTTGATGACTACTGCTTTATAATATAGTTTTAGATCTGAGGCTACCCTCGTTTGCTTTTTTTTTTTTTTCATTAATTCTCTTGAAATTCTTGACCTTTTGTTTTTCCAGATGAATGTTGTTGTTATTTTTTCTAGGTCAGTAAAATAATTTCTTGGGAGTTTGATTGAAATAGCACTAAATTAATAGATTATTTTAGATAGTATTGTCATCTTTATTATATTAGCTCGACCTATCCAAGAGCACTTGATATTTTTCCAATTGTTTAGATCTGACTTTTTTTGTGTGGAGAGTGTTTTGTAGTTTTGCTCATATAGATCCTGACTTTCCCTTGGCAGATATATTCCCAAATATTTTATACTATCAACAATTATTTTAAATGGAATTTTTCTTTGTATCTCTTGCTGTTGGATTTTGTTAGTGATGTATAAAAATGCTAATGATTTATGTGGATTTATTCTGTATCCTGCAACTTTGCTAAAGTTGTGGATTAAATCAAATAGTTTTTTAGTTGATTCTATAGGGTTCCCTAAGTAGACCATTATATCATCTGCAAAGAGTGATAATTTGGTTTCCTCATGACCTGCTCTAATTCCTTTAATCTCTTTTTCTTGTTTCATTGCCAAAGCTAGCATTTCTAATACAATATTGAATAGTAATGGTGATAATGGGCAACCTTGTTTCACCCCTGATCTTACTGGGAATGGTTCCAGTTTATCACCATTACATATGATGCTAGCTGATGGTTTTAAATAGATGCTACTATTTTAAGGAAAAATCCATTTATTCCTATATTCTCTAGTGTTTTAATAGGAATGGATGTTGAATTAATTCAATGATTTTCTTACATTCAATGTTATTAATCTCCCCATTGGATTTTTGGTTTTTTGTTTGGTTGGTTTTTTTGAGAGGCAACTAGGGTTAAATAACTTGTCCAGGGTCACACAGTGAGTGTTAAGTGTCTGAGGCCAGATTTAAACTCAGGTCTTCCTGATTCCAGGGCCAGTGTTCTATTCACTATGTCATTTAGTTGCCCCAGTTTTATGAATTTCACCTTTAAATTTTAGGATTTCCAATTTAGTGTTTAATTAGGGATTTTTAATAATTTCTTTTTTTAATTTTTAAAAAATTGCACATAATATAAATTTTCCTCTGATTACTGCTTTTGTTTCATACCATAAGTTTTGGTAAGTTGTATCATTATTGTTATTCTTTTTAATAAAATTATTTATTGTTTTAGGACTTGTCTTTAACCCACTTATTCTTTAAGATTAGTTTATTTAGTCTTCAATTAATTTTTAATCTGTGTTTTTATGGTCTCTTATTAAATATAATTTTATTGTATTATGATCTAAACAGGATACTTTTAATATTTCTGCTTTTATTCATTTAACTATTAATTTTTTTTGCTGTGATACAGAGCCAATTTTTGTAAAGGTACCATATATCACTGGAGAAAAGGTATATTCCTTTCTGTTCCCATCAATTCTATTTAGCTTATCTAAGAATCTATTCATCTCCTTGCCTTTTTATTATTTATTTATTTTGGTTCTTGTGTTCTTATGCCCAAAGGGTTATAAAACTATACATACCCATTGATTTAGCAATACTACTACTAGGTCTATATCCCACAGACATTTAAAAAAGGGGGGGGGAAAGGACCCATTTGTACAAAAATATTTATAACAACTCTTTTTGTGGTAGCTAAGAATTGGAAATTGAAAGGATGCCCCCTCTTTTGGGGAAACAAGCTGTGGTATAGTATTATAATGAAATATTACTGTTCTACAAGAAATGACAAACAAGATGATTTCAGAAAAACCTGGAAAGACTTAAGTGAACTAATAAAAAGGAAAATGAGCACAAGCATGAGTACACTGTACACAATAACAGCAATATTTTACAATAAACAACAGTGGATGAACTTAACTTTTGTGAACAATATAATGATCTAAGAGAATCTCAGAGAATTAATAATGAAACATACTATCTACCTCCAGAGAAAGAATTGCTATTTGTTTGAATACAGCCTGAAGCATGCTATTTTTCACTTTCTTTCTTTCATTCTTTTTCTTTTCTTTGAATGTTTATTTGAACAAAATAACTAACATGGAAATGTTTTACATGATTACATATGTACAAGCTATACTTGATTACTTGCTGTCTCTGGGAGTGGGGAGGAGAGGGAGAAGACAGATATAATTTTGAACTCAAAACTTTAAAATTATTTTTACATTTAATTGGGAGAAATAAAATATAAAAATTTTAAAAAATACTTCCTATTTACCTGTACTTCATTTATCTTTTCCTTTAAAAATTTGGATGTTATAGCATTTGGTACATATAATTTAGTATTGATATTATTGATATTACTTATATTTGGAACCTTTTATCATAATGTAGTTTTCTTGTTCGTTTCTTTTAATTAAATCTATTTTAGCTTTAACTTTGTCTGAGATCAAGATTGCTACACCCTCCTCCTCTTTTTTTTGTATGTGCATTAGCTTAAGCACAATAAATTCCATTCCACATTATTTACTTACTATATATCTCATTTTAAAATGTTTTTCAATCCACTCTATTATCCATTTCCATTTTATGAGTGAGTTCATCCCATTTACATTGAAAATCATAATTACTAGTGGCTCATTTCCCTCTATTGTACTTTTCCTAACTCTTTTTATCATTCTATCTCTATCTTTTTTTTTTACCCTATCTGTCCTCTAACCAATTATAAGGAATCTTAGCAAGTAAGAAATCTTAAGTAAGTTTCAACTATATCTCTTGTGTAACTTTTTGCTGAGAACATGAGAATGTGCTTGCAGTTATCTGATGGAATGCCAGGAAAGCACAAAGAAGTTGAAAAGCTACTTTTCTGGTGCATTAATTAATGAGTATCCTTTATTGTAAACCTATGTTTACCCCGGAAACCTGGCCAGTTCCTTGAGTAAACACAATCCTCCTAAAGGAATGAACAAATATACTAATTGATGGGTCTCTTATGATGGGATATCCTGTACCTGGGAGGCTGCTATGTCTCAAGAGTCATGTATCAAATGAGAATACTTAGCATAGTGCCTTCTTTGTTTTCAACCTATAAAAACCCCTTAGTGGAAAGGGACTTGGAGAATTTGGGCTAGGAAGTTTTGTACAGCTTGCTTAGCCATGGCTCCCATTCAAGACTCTGAGTATCTGACCATGAGTCCTCCCAATCAAATGTTGGTGTTTCCTTGGAATGCTGATGTTGTATGGTGTAGGTTGTTTATTTGTTAATAGTTAATTACTAATTGTTAATTACTTTTGTGCTATGAGTTTCCTGTTTTCTTATGTTCTGTTTTCTTAAGGTTCTGAGCAATAAACTTGTACCCACCCTCTTTAAGACTATGCCTGTTGAATATGAATTCTGAACCTAGATTAATCTTACACCACTGACTCCCTAATCCACATTCCTTCTAAGAAACTTTCACTTATCTTTTCCACTTACCCTCCTATTCCTTGATCTGCATCCTTCTAAGAGTTCTTTCTTTATCTTCTCCTGTTGTTATTCTATTTTTTTTATGTTAAGAAGACTTTCAAAGATATTATTTTTTCTTTACCCTTTTCTGATGAGAATAAATTTCTCCACTCCTTCCTGCCTCCATTGTAACAGTTCTTCTACTTATGTCTCGTTTGTATAAAATTATCATTCCAGGGCAGCTAGGTGGCGAAGTGGATAGAATACCAGCTCTAAAGTCAGGAGGACCTGAGTTCAAATCTGGTCTCAGACACTTAGCATTCCCTAGCTGTGTGACCCTGGGCAACTCACTTAACCTCAATTGCCTCAGAAAAAAGAAAAAAAAATTATCATTCCATTTTTGTCTCTCCCTCCTCACTTTTATTTTTAGAATCACTCAACCCCAAACCTTCTATCTATGTATGTTATTTCGAACTATCCAAGTAATGATAACATTCTTTAGAATTACAGGTAATATTTTCCCATATAAGAAGTAAACATTTTGGCTTTATTAAATCTCTTATAATTGGTCTTTAATGTTTATCTTACAATTCACCTGATTCTCATAAATAAAATTTTCCATTCAGTTATGGGCTTTTCATTACAAATACCTAAGTCTTTATCCATTATTTACACTTAGCTTTGTTAGATCAGGTATTCTTGATTGTTAACCTAACTCCTTTGCTCTTTGGAATATTATGCCCTGTGTCCTTCATTCTTTTAATGTTGAAGCTATTAAGTCTTATCCTGACTGTAGCTCCACAGCATTTAATTTTTTCCCCTAGTTTGTAGTATTTTGTTCTTGATCTAGGGGCTTTAAAACTTAAACTGTTCCTTTAAGTTTTCATCTTGGGATCTTTTTTTTCAGTGATCCTTGAATTTTTCAATTTTTGTTTTTCCTTCTACTTTTAACACTTTAAGGAAATTTATCTTAATAATTTCTTGAAGTATAGTGTCTAGACTCTTTTTTTTTTTTTTGATCATAACTTTCAGGAAATCCAAAAATTTTCATATTGTCTCCAGGTCAGTTGTTTTTCTAATGAGATATTTGACATTCTTTTCTATTTTTTCATTCTTTTGGTTTTGGGATATTATTTCTTGGTGTCATTATGGTGTCTATGAAGTCATTAGATTCCCTTTGCCCAATTCTAATTTTTAAGGAGTTGTTTTCTTTTGCAAGTTTTTGGATCTCTTTTCCCAATTGGTTGAATTTCTTTTCATAATTTTTTCGCATTATTCTTTGTCCCCCCACTCTAATTTGATTTTTAAAGTCTTTTTTTTCCCCTTGAGGCAATTGGGGTTAAGTGACTTGCCCAAGATCACCCAGCCAGGAAGTGTTAAGTGTCTGAGACCAGATTTGAACTCAGGTCCTCCTGACTTCAGGGCTGGTACTCTATCCACTGTGCCATCTAGCTGCCCTTTAAAGTCCTTTTTAAGTTCTTCCAAGAGCTCCTTTTGGGTTTGTGACCATTTTATATTTTCCTTTGAAGTAGAAGTAGCTGTTTTAACTTCACTGTCTTCGGAATGTGAAGCAAGATCTTTTCTATTACCACAGTAGTTAGTTTAGTTGGGTTCTTTCTCTTTTGCTTACTCATTTTTTTAGCAGCTTATTTATTGGCTGTTAACTTTGTTAGAGTTGTTAGATATGGGAGAATAATGTCTCAAGCTTCAGGTTTTTTGTGTTAATATTTTTTGAGTTCTGTCTGGGAGCCTGACCCAGGTCCTTGTATCCACCTCTGAGCCACAACCAGAGCCCTCAGCAATGCTGTCACTGTGAATGCTCTTGTTCCCAGCAGTCCCTGCCAGGGACTCCAGTTCACCCTTCTATCATGGAGCCAAAACTGGGTTCTCTGCTCTCCTTGGAGTATTTGGCCTGGCCCTTCTGCTCTGGCCAGCATGTGCTCACTTCTTCACTGCCACAGTCCGGGGACCACATCTGCTCAACACTCCTGATGAGCTCTCTGACCTCTAAACAGTCTGAAGCTCATGGAGGTGAGGTTTCCTCTGTTTGTTGTTTCAGGGTTATCTACTTGGAAGTATTGCACTTCAGTCAGGTACTTCAGGGTACCACCTCAGGAGGTCAGGTCTTTTTCTGCCAGTTTGTCTTAGGCAGATAGTTACTTTACTTTGACTTTTAATAATTTTTCTGTTCAAAGTTCACTTTGGAGCATTATTTTAAATTGTGGGGAATTTGGGAGAGCTTATTCTGCCAACTACTCTCATTCTATGTGTTGTTTCTGTGACTGTACTTCTTTCATTCTGCATCAATTCATGTAAATCTTTCCATGTTTCTATGTATTCATCCCATTCATCATTCTTTTAGCTTACTAATATTCCATTATATTCATGTACCACAATTTGTTTAGCCATTCCCCAATCAATGAGCATCTACTTTGTCTTCCTAGGTTTCCCTGAAACTGTTCCCTTCATAATATAAAAAAAAAATTCCCCATTATTCAATTTTTTTTATTTTTAGTTCTAAATTTTTTTCCTCTCCCTCACTTTTTTTCTCCACCCATGGGGGAGGGCTTTTACTTCCAATAAAGACTTTTAAATTATTTAAATACCTTTATCCCTTAAACACATGTTGTACTGATTTAACTTTTAAAAGTTAATGTATTATTATATTATATTATTGTATTATGTATTATATTAATCCATTTATATATATTTATGGTTTTGAGGACAAGTTGAAAAAATAAATAAAAATCTCAGTGTGATTTCCATTACAAAATGTGACAGTGTCAGGAAGTTGGCTCATAACAGGAAATGAATAAGGAAGGACAGAAACCTTTTAGACCATAGCAATCTAACTTGCTAGGGCTGACTGAGGTTCTGCTTTCCTTCCAAGATACTTTCCTTTCCTCTCATTTCCATTTCTAGATCAAAAGCTGGAAAAAGGACTTAGTCATAAAGATCCATACCAAATTCTCCTCTGTATCTTTGTAAACCCTGTGATTTAACACAAAAGGCTCTTTTATGAAACAGAACAGAAAAGGACTGGATTCCATTTTAAAGATTCTCTACCTGTTAAAAGAGTTTTTTTTGGTTACTGATAGAATAAAATTAACAATATCAATATTAGTTTGTGCTCCTAAATGATTTCTAGTCATCAATTTTGAAGTAAGGAACTTCTGGCTAGTATATCATGTGAGCTACATAATCAGCATATAAAACTGCTGCAACCTCTGACTACAAGTAAAGACAGACCTATGAGACAAGGAGAAGAAAATGTTTTATTTAAAGAATTTCTTAAAGCCTCATTTCTAAGATATATAGAGAATTAATTCAAATTTATAAGAATTCAAGCCTTTCTTTAATTGATAAATGGTCAAAGGATATGAATAGACAATTTTCAGATGAAGAAATTGAAACCATTTCTAGTCTTATGTAAAGGTGCTTCAAATCACTATCGATCAGAGAAATACAAATTAAGACAATTCTGAGATAACCACTACAGGTCTCTCAGACTGTCTAAGATGATAGGAAAAGATAATGATGAATGCTGGGAAAACTAGGACACTAATACATTGTTAATGGAATTGTGAACTGATCCAATTATTCTGGAGAGCAATTTGGAATTATGCCCAAAGGGCCATCCGACTGTGCATACCCTTTGACCCAGCAGTGTTTCTACTGGGCTTATATCCCAAAGAGATCATAAAAAAGGGAAAAGGACCCACATGTACAAAAATGTTTGTGCTAGCCCTTTATGTAGTGGCAAAGAACTGGAAGCTGAATGGATGCCCATCAATTAGAGAATGGCTGAATAAATTACGGTATATGAATGTCATGGAATATTATTGTTCTGTAAGAAACGACCAGCAGGATGATTTCAGAGAGGCCTGGAGAGACTTGCATGAACTGATTCTGAGTGAAATGAGCAGAACCAGGAGATCATTATACCCAACAAGAAGAAGATTATACAATGATCAGTTCTGATGGATGTGGCTCTTTCAACAATAAGATGATTAGATTGGTTCCAATGGTCTTGTGATGAAGAGAGCCATCTGTACCCAGAGAGAGGACTGTGGGAACTAACTGTGGATCACAACATAATATTTTCATTCTTTTTGTTGTTGTTTGCTTGCATTTGGTTTTTTCTCATTTTTTAAAATCTGATTTGTATGAGTGTGTGCAGCAAGATACTTATGGAAATATGTATAGAAGAATTGCATATTTTAAAATATTGGATTACTTGCAATCTAGGGGAGGAGGGTGGAAGGAAGGAAGGGAAAAAATGGAACACAAGATTTTGCAAAGGTGAATGTTTTGAAAATAAAAAGCTTGGTAATAATAATAAGAAAAGAATTTCTTAATTTTATATATGTGTGTGACATGGATCCTTTTGGCTGTTTGGTGAAACCTCTGGACTTTTTTCTGAACAATGTTTTAAATATACAGGATTAAATACATAAGATCACAAAGGAAGCCATTTATATTAAAATAGTTATCAATGTATTAAAACCAAAAACAAGTTCATGGACCCCCAAGTTAAAAATTTCTGATCTGAAGGAATCAAGCACAAGAAAATACTACTGGAAAAAAATTCTCACTAAGTGTCTCTAAGTGTCACTAAGATTCTCACTAAGTGTCAAGAATAGGAGGGATTTAAAGCTCTATAAAAAGAAGACAGATATCCCCTCACCTGCATGACTTCACAATTAAGGGGAGGAGTTCTACTCAAACTTATATTCCATTTTATCTCAACTGCCCATGGTGGACCCTTGGAGAGCTCATATTCTTTCACATTTTTCTCCCCCTATTTAGCTGCCTTTCCCAAAGAACATTAGTCTCCATCTCCTGCTCTTCCATCATTGATTGTTGGATATAGATGACTGCATCTGCTCCTGCTCTGGTTTTCATAATATCTACTCAACTATTTTCCTCTATCCCCTCAGCTTGCTCAGGTCAGAAACTTGGAGGCCTTGCCAAAAATCCAGAGTCCATTTCAAACCTTGAGATCATACTTTAGTGTAGGAATATGAGCAAAACCCTTTAAAAACCCCTGAATGCTCAGGCAGGTTCAGTCCATTCTTTTTACCCATTCTCCAAAAAGGCTATAGTAATAGCAAAATAATTGATTATTATCACTGGCCAGTTCAAAATAATGCATAATTTCTATTTCTAGATTGTGGAAGAGTACCATTGGTAAATGTGATGTCAGGATCTCGAGTTGTAGGTGGTCACAAGGCTGAGCTTGGAGGGTGGCCATGGATAGTAAGCCTGCAGGTTAAAATGTTTCCTAGATCTGTACATGTATGTGGAGGATCCTTAATAAATGAAAACTGGGTCATCACAGCTGCACACTGCCTTAAAGATATCAGGTATGTATACAATACTGCATATTTTAATAAATTAAGTATTTATAGTAATGTAGGATATTCCATTCAGAACTCTATCATTTCTTTTAAGGCATATTCATTACATAACTGATAGGATTGGCAGGTTTTATTATAATTTGAAGTGAATGTGGTTTTTTATATCAGTTTCAAACATTGCCTTCAGAAAAATCCTGGTAAAAATCATCATCATTTAAACCTTTTTATGTTGTACTTGACACTTGTCTCTAACCTTTCATCTTTAAGAAAAAGAGTTCTCTGGAGCCAAGATAATGAAACTTTTTCTATCAAGTATGACAGGGGAAAAAAAGATCAAATTGGGGTCCATACAAGTCAACTTCATTCAGGTAGGGTGTTTGGATTTGGGGCTTTTTTTTAAGGAATGGAAAAAATATGAAGAGTCAAACTTATTTAATAAGGAACAAACATTTTTCTTTTTTTAATGAAAGCTTTTTATTTGCAAAACATATGCATGAGTAATTTTTCAACATTGACCCTTGCAAAGCTATCTGTTACAAATTTTTCCCTCCTACCCTTTACCCCTCCCCTAGATGTCAGGAAGTCTAATACATGTTAATTATGGAACAAACATTTTTCAATAAATACATTTTAAAATATTTCATTTATGTATTTTTGCTAATTGAAGGAAGGGTAGGGAAGAAATAATAGTGAAGAAAGAGATGGTCGTAAGAAGGGGCAAAAACTAGAGGTAGGCTTTGAAGTTGACTTTACAAAGTATACCATGTGTTCCTTGTGCGTATTAACTTTGTCAATATTGTGTTCTTTAAATAACTAATTCATTGCTTAATGGTTTTTCACAGAAGCTCTCTATTTTTAACTTCACGTGATTTAAGGGACTTGAGGAAGACTTTTTCCTCTTTATGTCCAAAATACTGTCCTTGTTTTGTGTAGCATTGCTCTCTTGCTGTAGGCCTCTTAAAATAGCAAATACATCAGGAGAGGTAAACTAATACATCAATGTGAAATTATCAACTCTCTTACCTCCCTGACAAAGGCCAGAACAGTAGGAAAGTATTGATCACTAGAAAGGAAAGGAGGAAAAAGGGAGATAGAAGCACTGAAGATTATTTGTATCTTAATTCACAATTTTGCCTAGGAGTAACCCTATTGGGGAGTTTCTGGCCTTTGGCTGGATTTCATCTGACCCTGCTCCTTCCCAATCATTCAGGGTTAAAACCTTAGTCATTTTAAATTCTTTCATCTCTTTCTCTCTTTTACCTTCAGTGCAAAGTCATATTGATTCTATCCCAGAAACCTGAGATTTTGTCTCTGAAATCAACTACCAGTTCTCCACTTCCCTTATTACCATACTATTCTAATAGTCTCCTCCATTTTCTCTTCTCTCCAAACCATTCTTCATGCTTAATCTTTTCATTTTGGAGAGAGAGGAGAAACGGATGAAGCAATTAGTATTAAGTAACTTAGGTAGGATCACACAGCTAGTAAGTGTTAAGTGTCTGAGATCAGACTTGAACTTAGGTCCTTCCTGGCTGTCCCTCATGCTTCATATTCTTAGTCTGATTCTATCACTCCTCTCTTTGTAGAATTCCTTTTAGCAGGGTAAAGATTTCCAGATTGGCACCAACTTAAGTTTCTAGTATTGTTTATACTTATTTCTTTTCATTCCTCTAAATTCTAGTCAAATTCAACTAACTGTTCCTAATCTTTATCTTAACCTGCCCTCTCCCTGTACATGCACTCACTCAATTCATTTTCCCATGTCTAGAACAGATTCCCCTACATCATCACCCATCAAAACCTTTCCCACAGTTCTGATCCTTCCCATATGTTTCCAGAACCTCTCTCCTGTGAACATCTCATGTTTTAACTTTTTTTGTGTCTTATCTCCTATGAGATAATACATTACTTAAGTTAGAGACTATTTCTTATTTTGTTTTTTTATCCCAAGTGTCTCGCATATCACCAGGAACATCATAAGTGTTTAGTAAGTATTTATAGAATTGAAATGAATTTTGATATGGTTTGGTTTTTTTTCCCCTTTGTATCTTTAGCTTATCATAAAGGAAGATTTTAAAATTAAAAAGTTGTTTTGTATCATCTAATATTAGAAACCCAAAAAATTAATGGAAGCTTAAAAATATAATTACTCAAATAAATAGTGTTATAATAAGGGAATTTGCTTTATTTCAGAGAGCCACAATTTTGGAGAGCTGTGGTTGGAATTCATAATCTTTTACAGAGACATCGGAACACAAAGAAAATAAAAATTAAAGCAATTATTATCCATCCACAATTTGTCCCGGATACATATGAAAATGATATTGCACTTTTTCATTTAAAAAGAGCTGTGAGTTATAATGATTATGTTCAGCCTATCTGCCTACCATTTTTTAAAGAGGTGTTTAACTTGAATGCTGACACAAGGTGCTTTGTAAGCGGTTGGGGCAAAACAACAGAAGAAGGTAAATATTGGATCAATTTTTTTGATATGTAGTACACCTTAATTCCAAATTACCAATTTAGTTCTACAAATTTGGCACCAACCTTCTGGTTGATTCTTTTTCTAATATATTGAAAAATTGCTATTATATAAAATTATAATAAAAGCTTTCAAGCAGCCACAGAAGGAGGATGGACTCTTATGCCCAGCCCACTCTTGCCCCCTTGTCCTTGTCTGTGGGACTTCAAGATTTCAATTTCTACCCTGGTCTGTGGGTCATTTGAGGCCTTTGCCTTCCCATCTGTTGTGTGGGTCCCACAGTCTTGATGGTTCCCATGTTATAACACTGAAAGAAAAAACAATCTTGATCCTGTGTCTCTGGCAGCCTGTCAGATTCAGGACTCCATCATGATATCCGTTATTTTCAGGCATCCCAGCCTTTGCAACTTTTGTGGCTCAGGATTTCTGAGATTCAGAGGAACCCATAGAGACATAGACATCAACCTCTTTAGCCCAGATGACTCCTTCCCCAGTTTTCTCTCGAAGGATCAGAATGAACAATGGGTCTGGAACAATGCTTCTTCCATTCTCTGGCAGACAGCTCCACCTCAGAAATCTGAGCTCGCTTGGCCATTGCTACTTTTATGGCCAGACCCTGTAAAAAATCCTCTTGCCCTTCTTTGGAGTGATGGTGGTGGTGGTAAGGGTGATCATGATTTCTGGAGAACTGTGGTACTTAATGCTCTGCATCATTCTTTTACTATTCAGAAGTTTATCCCAGAAGTGTTGGAGCAAGCAGATTAGATTTCTGCATCTATTTTTAGTTTGCTGTATTTTTTATCCACTTGAACATATGACAAAGTTGGGCGCTTAAAAATATGATTATAATGGGCTTTAACAATGCTCCTTTCATCTCCTGATTGCCTGTTTTCCTATCCGAATCTTAAGGACTGCCATAATGAGCTTTCTGACAGGACAGGAATTGAATCTCTGAACAGAGATTCCAACAGTAGGACAGCAAACCAGCTTTCTGGTCTTGCTCTCTTCTTACCTAATCAATTTTTACCACCCAGAAGACCTTCCTCCTTCTCCAATTCAGCATTCTTCCCCCTTTTGGTCACTCAATACTTGTGTGGTCAGTTTAATTTGCACTGTTAATATGTTGCTTTAAAAGCATTTTTCAGTCTTTATATGTATGGATCTTTTACCCTTAACTAGACTGTAAATTTAAAAACAGGGACCGGAACAGATAGCTTTTGTACATCTTCCATAGTATCTAGTGAATTGTTGTACACCTAATGTATACTAGACAAATGTTATTGAATGACAAATTGGCTAATAGTGGATGCCATAAGGGAAAAAAAAACCCAACGTCTTTATCACTGAGGAATTTGTATTCTAGTTAGAAATGTATGAGAGCAAGGCTTGTGTCATTCCTTTTGTATCCAGCTTAGCACCTAGTAAATGCTGAGTATTTAGTATGTCTATACTAAATACAGTGATTGAAGATATCCAGACATGAAAGATTTGCAAATACTTCCCTGACAACAAAGCCAAATTAACCAGAATTCAGGTAATAGAAATTCTCAATTAATTTAGCATTGCTGACTCCAGGTCTCACCCTCTGCAAGAAGCTTTTCCCAGTTTTTTCCTATTGTTAGTTCTCTCCCTCTGTTATCACTTTGTTTAGACTGTGAGCTCCTAGAAAGCAAGAGCTGTCTTTAGTCTTTTATTGTATGTCTAGTGCTTTAACACAATGTAGGCACTCAACAAATATTAGTTGGCTTAATTATGTACATATATATGTATTACATATATGTAATCTTATATATAAATGTGCATGTAAACATATATACCCACAAAATTATGTTGGAAGGGACCTCAGAGATCATCTTGTGCAAGCCTATTGAAGTATGAATTCCCTCCACAAAAACTGACCTCAGAGTAGCACATACTTGGGTGTTGAAGCACAAGTCACTTAAGCCTTCAGTGCTCTAGGCTGGAGATGTCACACATGCAATCCTTAGAACTCCCTAGTAGGCCAGAATCAGAGTGCAATGCAATTGGGAAATTTTGAACAAAGTAAAAATATCATGGAACACAGATAATGTTGATATATGGTTTTCTAAGTCAGTATACAGCCATGGGGATCCTCACATATGGGTTAGTGGCTCTGGTTCTATTTGAATTTGACATTATTTCCCTAGGCCCCTCTATAAGATTATAAGCAGGTACTGATCTGGATTGCTAGAAGTTCCTTTATGGAAACTTAATACATTAATAAAATCACAAATCTCAACAAAATCCAAAAATTCTTGGGAAGTTTTTCCTTATGTGAAAGTGAAATCTGCATTCAATTTTTATGAGAAAGAGGCAAACAACAACAAAATAATAATACCAGTTTTGAGTTTTTTAAAAGGAGCAGTCAACTCTTATCTGTCTATGTAATCACACATATACTCATGCACATACTGGGGTAAAAGGTTCCTAAAGTACAGTGGGCTGACCTTGACACCCAAAGTTGTTGCTCCTCAGGCCCATGTTTGGAAAGGAGATTTGTTGCAGAAGACAAGTTGAAGACCTTAGAGCCCGAACATGGCAGCAGGCAGCTGCTGGGAGAGAAGGCCTAAGAGACATTCAGGAGGTATGGACTTATTCAGTCCTGGGATCAAGCCACAGTGAGAGCAATAGGGCCAGGAATTTGTAGCTCCAGGATGGTGAGACCCAACCAGCCAATCAACCAGAACACATGACTGATCTGGTGACTTTTTTCACCCAGAAAGACTGCTTGTCCCTTTTTCACTCAGTGTGTGTTTTTGGGCTTGTTTCCTTATTCTTTTTTCTAACTTTTAAATTTAGATTTATCTATTGGGAAATCTGTTTTGCCAGCAGAAATGCTAAATCATGATAATATTTTGAGGCTTACAAATAAAAGGAAAAAAAGGAGAGCCCTATTAACTCTAGGAAGACAAAAAGTTTGATTCACACTGAACCTGAATGCTTGAGAACTAATTTAGAGTAGTTAGACAAAGTGAAATATTAGCCTATTAAAAGCTTGGTATATAAATTTGGGATTCCTATGTCTTTAGACTAAGAGCTAGTCAGGACAGCAGGGCATGAGGAAGCAAAACTAGAGAACAAACTGGGCACTTTTTTTTTTTTTTTTTTGGCTCAGGGTCTTTTGGGTCTTTGGAAAGCAAGTCACACCCCTAAGGGAAATAAATCGCTAATGAAGTTCCTTTCTCCTAGTTCCCCTTCAGAAGGGAGGAAGAATTGTGGAAGCTAGTTCAGTGGGGCTTACTGTCTCAGTCGATAATTGTCTGCCCAACCTATCCAGCTCCCCAGTGCCATCTGCTGTATATATGTAGGCAATTATACATAATCAATCAAAAAGTATTATGAGTTTTTTGTGGGTGTAGTTTTTATTACAATTGCAAAGGGCTTGTTTGCTGGACCACAGGCTACAAAAGTAAAAAGAGGAAGCAGAAAAATAAATGTCTACAGGTCAACAAAATGATAAAAATGTCAGAGCAATGTTAGTTTCCCTGATTATTTGGAAAATCAGCTGAGGGTAATTTATAATTAAGGATAAAAATAAAGGCCCAGGCCTAAGAGACATGGAGAAAGAATCAGTATTTAGTGAAAATTGAATGTTAATTTCCTTCCTTTTCTATTTAATGGGAAGTTTAAAGATCAGGAGCTGAAGGAATCCAGAAGATGACAATCCCACTGACAATTATGGGAGATGTGAGGGAAGATGAAAAAAACTAGTTTGTTCATGATTTGTAAGTTTGAGATGTTAGTGGAAAGTTCAAATAGAGATGTTGAGCAGGGTTTGTACTATAGAGGGAATAAGAGGTTAGGACATTACAAGTGTGATCTACCTAGCTGTTTCTATCATCTTTACTGTATAATTTGAATAGAAATTCATTATTAGTATCTTAGGAGATCAATTTGGAAATAATATAAATGCTGTTTCTTCCCCCTTTTAAAATTTTTTTTGGGTTATATATATGTACATTCATTTTAAAAAATTTCCATATGAGTCATGTTAGAATAGGAAAATCTGAACAAAAGAGGAAAACCACAAGAAAGAAAAAAAGAAGAAGAAAAAGGTGAAAATAGTATTCTTTGATCTGCATTCACTCTCCAAAGTTATTACTCTGGATGTGGGTGACACTTTCCATTCAAAGTTTACTGTAATTGACTTGAATCACTGAATTGCTGAGAAGAGCTTAGTTTATCCTAATTGATCATGACACGATCTTGCTGTTGCTGTGTACAATGTTTTCCTGATTCTGCTTGTTTCACTTAGCATCAGTTCATGTAAGTCTTTCCAGGCTTTTCTGAAATCAGTCTGCTCCTCGTTTCTTATTGAATATTAATATTCCATTATTTTCATATACCATAACTTATTTAGCTGTTCCCCATTTGATGGGCATCCACTATTTTTCCAACTCTTTGCCACTACAAAAAGAGCTGCTACAAACATTTTTTTTGCATATGTGGGTGCTTTTCCTTTTTTTATGATGTCTTTGAAATAAGAGACCTAGTAGTGACACTGATGGATCAAAGGGTATGCACAATTTTGTAGTTCTTTGGCCTTTTCTTGCTCTTCAGAATGATTAGATCAGTTTTTAAAAATAATAATAGCTTTTTATTTTTTCAAAATGCATGCAAAGATAATTTTTAATGTCTACTCTTACAAAACCTTGTGTTCCAAATTTTTCTCCATTCCTCCCAAGTAATCCAATATAGATTACATATGTGCAATTCTGTTAAACTTATTTCCACATGTATCAAGCTACACAAGAAAAATCAGATCATAAAGGGGAAATAATGAGAAAGAAAAAACAACAACAATAAAGGTGAAAATACTATGTTGTGATTCACATCAGTGTCTATAGTCCTCTCTTTGGATGCTGATAGTTCTTTCCATCACAAGTCTATTGGAATTGCCTTGAATCACCTGATTGTTGAAGAGTAACCTTAATTTGCCAAGCTATCTGTGGCAAGTATTTTTCAGGCATGGATATTTAATCTGTGGTTGCTTTCCCTGTAGATTCTCTTGACAAAATCTGCTTGGAACAATAGTAGTAGGGGAAGGGAAGGAACAAAAATTTAGTGCCTACTACATTGTGGTAAACACTTTCACAAATACTGTCTTATTTGATTCTCAAAAACACCCTGCAAGGTACATGCTATTGGTATCCCTTTTACAATTTAAGAATCTGAGGTAAATAGCAGTGAAGTGGCTTGCTCAGGATTATATAGTTAGTAAATGTCTGAGGCAGGATTTGAACTCAGGTCTCCTGATTTCAGGCCAGTTGCTATATTCATTGAACTACATAACTGCTTCATAGTCATATTAATTTGTCCTTAAGTGGTACCTGGAGTGTTATCCTCTTCCTATACTTTCTGCTGCTCATTCACCTTAATTTTGGGTTTAAGAAGTAGCAAAGATAGAAAGTGTGTGAGTAGATTAAAATTTTTTTGAGAAATTAATCAACTCACATGACTACATCATTGAGGGATTTTATAGATTAAATCTGTGATTTATTCCACATAAATATAAATTAGGCTTGAGTCCAGCATCAGATCTTCCCAATTTTGATAAAAAAAAGCCTGCCAAATGCCAAAATAACTGTCTCACTATTTGGTGAAATACTTGATCTCCAAAATAGTTTATGGATTTTTATTATAGGCAGTGCTTCAGATACTTTACAAGAAGCTGAACTACATTATATTCCCCGGAGCACCTGTAATAAAAGGGAAAGTTACGGAGGACGAGTAGTTGAGACTTCATTTTGTGCAGGTGAAGAAGATGGAATTGTTGATACTTGCCTGGTAAGGCTCAACAGTTTTTCTTGAAAATATTATTTTAATGCTGTACTTACTGTGCAACCCTTGTATCAAAGACATAAAAGACCCCTTGGGTGACTTCTCCCTTTTCTGGCTTATTGCCCTCATTGGAGTAGAATCTGGGAGGGTAGCTACTGGTTCCCTTTGCAAGCAATAAGACTTATAAGGCTTAAAATATAATCGTTTCATTTTAAAATTAAGAAATATATAATTAAAACTGCTGTCTCCAAAGATACCAAAGTTTTCCTAATTAACAAATCTCATGGTCCTTTATTGATTCTTATCCTTGACCTCTATAGAATTTAACACTATTAACCACACTCTCTTGTTAAATTTCTCCTCTCTGGGTTTTTGTGACACTCCTCTTCTACCTATATCTGACTTCCTCTTGTCAGCTTCCTTTGTTGGATCATCACTCATGTCATATCCTGAACTGTGAATGGATCTTAAGGCCCAACCTGGGCAGTCTGCTATTATAATAGTTTCACTATTATTCTCATTTGGTGACCTCATCCATTCCCATCAATGTAATTTTATCATCTCATCATTATGTACATAATTCCCAGATCTCTCTCTGAATTTTCCCCTAAACTCTAGTCCTTCATAAACCAAATTTGTATATCCAACCCAAATCTCTGCTAAACTCAAGTAGTGCATTTCTGACTGCTGACTGCCAAACTAGATATTTTGCAGGCCCTTCAAACTTAGCAGGCCCCAAACCAATCTCTCATCCTTGCCCCTAAACCCTCAAAGCCATGATTTAGAATTGCATAGAACTATAAACTGAATTACCTAACCAAACTCTCATTTTACAGATGTCAAAACAAAGGCTTAGAGAGGTTAAAGGACAGCACCAAGATTTGGATTTAAGTCTTCTGACACCAGATCCAGAGCTGTCTGTCACTCTACCATTGTGTCTCTTCAAAATTCAATTTGTTGCCAAATCTTCCTTCTATTTCTATAGCACCTTTCATTTCTCTCCCTTTCTCTCTACTCATGTGGCCACCACTTTAATTTAGGCCCTTACTTGAACTTGAACTATTGCAATAACCTCCTAATTTGTCTCACTGCCTCAGGTCTCATCCTCCTTCAGTCTATCTGCATACCACTGCCAAAATGATTTTACTAAGGCCATGTCTCATCATGTTACTCCTCTTTTCACTAGGCTACAGTAATTTTCTATTAGCTTGAGGATGAAAAGTATTTGGAAATGACCAGGTTGTTTTGGTCCAGGCCAGACTCAGATTAATAGTACCCTATGTTGTAATGAAATGAAATATTCATAAGTGATTCAATAGCTCAAAAAAGGAGATTTGCTTAGGCATAATAGGGGAACAATATTTGACAAGGATATGTGCCAATGACAAGGGTTGGGATATTGCGTCTATTGCACCTCATTGATTTTTAAAAAATTAAATAAAGCTTTTTATTTACAGAACATATGAGTGATTTTTCTACATTGACCTTTGCAAAAATTTTTTTGTTCCAAATTTTTCCCCTCCTCCCCACCCCTAGATGACAGGTAGTCTAATACATGTTAAATATGTTAAATTATATGACAAATCCAAGTTTTGTATACATATCTACACAGTTATCTTACTGCACAAGGAAAAATCAAATATAGAAAGAAAAAACAACCTAAGAAGGAAAACAAAATGCATGGAAATATTCATAGAAAGCGTTAAAATGCTGTGTGGTGGTTCACTCTCAGTTCCCACAGGCCTCTCTCTGGATGTATATGACTATCTTCATTGCTGAACAACAGGAAATGGTTTGAAACACATCATTGTTGAAGAGAGCCATGTCCATCAGAATTAGTCATCGTATAATCTTGTTGCTGTGTATAATGTTCTGGTTCTGCTGATTTCACTCAGCATCAGTTCATGCAAGTCTCTCCAGGCCTCTCTGAAATCATCCTGCTGGTCGTTTCTTACAGAACAATAATATTCCATGACATTCATATACCATAATTTATTTAGCCACTCTCCAATTGATGGGCATCCTTTCAGTTTCCAGTTTGTAGTCACTACAAAAAGGGCTGCCACAAACATTTTTGCACATGTGGATCCCTTTCCCTCCTTTAAAATCTCTTTGGGATATAGGCCCAGTAGAAACACTGCTGGGTCAAAGGGTATACACAGTTTGATAACTTTTTGAGCATAGTTCCAAATTGCTCTCCAGAATTGTTGGATCCGTTCACAGTTCCACCAACAATGTATCAGGGTCCCAGTTTTCCCACATCCCCTCCAACATTCATCATTATCTTTTCCTGTCATCTTAGCCAATCTGACAGGTGTGTAGTGGTATCTCAGAGTTGTCTTAATTTGCATTTCTCTGATCAATAGTGATTTGGAGCACCTTTTCATATGATTAGAAATAGTTTAAATTGCTTCATCTGAAAATTGTTCATATCTTTTGACCATTTATTAATTGGAGAATGGCTTGAATTTTTATACATTTGAGTCAATTATATATTTTAGA
Organism: Myrmecobius fasciatus; assembly: GCA_023553655.1. Taxonomy (NCBI): domain Eukaryota; kingdom Metazoa; phylum Chordata; class Mammalia; order Dasyuromorphia; family Myrmecobiidae; genus Myrmecobius; species Myrmecobius fasciatus. The sequence goes on from JAJPUD010006960.1 coordinate 42,986, forward strand.
AATGAGGCCTTTATCAGAACTTTGAATGTAAAAATATTTTTCCAGTTTATTGCTACCCTTCTAATCTTGTCTTCATTCATTTTGTTTGTACAAAAACTTTTTAACTTGATATAGTCAAACTTATCTATTTTGTGATTAATGATGACCTCTAGTTCTTCTTTGGTCACAAATTCCTTCCCGCTCCACAGGTCTGAGAGGTAAACCATCCTATGTTCTTCTAATTTGTTTATATCATTCTTTATTAGACTCTTTTTTACATGAATGTACATATTAATAAAAATAATTTCAAAATAAAACAGAAAATCTCATTTTTATCATATCTTGAGTACATTTTAATAGTTTTTCCCCTTTAGTTAAAATACGTCTTTCTCCCTACCTCCCTTCTTCAAGCCTTCATGTTAGTGCCAGGTAACTCAATTCACAAAAATAAAGCAGAGGGAAACTCAATATGCACAGCTTGGATAATGCCCAATTTTGGGAAGTTAATCACAAAAAAGAAGCATTTTTTTAATGAGGAGAAAGCCTAGTAAACTGAGTTGGAGATGCCATCTTTCTGTCAGTCAGGAATAGACAAGGATGTTCTGCTTTTGCTGCTGGAAAAGTACACATTTTTATCTGGTTTCTTGCTGAGATGTAGCTTTTCATATCTGATTTTTGAGTGTCCAAAAGAAAATTCTCCATTTAAACAGTTTCTCTATCTTATTTTGTGCTTGACCCAGGAGATCATTAGATTCTCTGCTTTTCCTCTATCTTCAAGAGAGAGGACAGGAGGATTCCCTGTCTCCAGAACAGCATGCACAACCACCCATTGGAAGTGGGTTTGTTAATGACTGAGGGTAAAGTGGATGGAGGGTTCTTAAATTCTCTTCATCCACAAAAAGAAAGTGAGATATTCCAAAGGAGAGGATAGGGTAAAAGGAATTCCCTCAGAGTTCACTTCCTGCTATTTTGGAGAACCATTCCCTGCTTTATATCCTTGTCCTGCTACAAACTAATACCTTTGGTCCCATCTCTGGGAGACCCAGTGGATTAGGTCTGAAAGGACCAAGACAGCAGGAACTAGCCTGGATATTTGTTTCACCTACATTATAGCATTACAAGGTCAGAGAAAGAGCCTCTTCTCAGTTGATGGTGTCCCAAAGAGCATTCAGCTGCCAAGTAACAGTTTTAAAATGCCTTAAATTCAGGGCCACGGGAGCCCTATCTCTGGGAGGAAAGAATAGCTAAAATGGAAAGTTAAAAAAACAATATAAATGATATAACAGCCCCTGGAAGAGTGACTGAATGTGGGATAACAAAGTCCAGAATTTCCCCCAAGGACTGAGTAATAGCTCTCAAAAATCTGGTCTGTGTGGTGAGTAATGACAGGTGGGAAAACTGAAGCTCAGAGAGGGGAATTGACTTCCATATGGTCAAGTAACTAGCTTTGACAGCGCTAGAAATGACTTGTATTTTTATATATTTGACTTAGCTCTTTCTATATATTAGAAATGAAGCCTTTATCAGAGAAACTTGCTGGAAAAGTATTCCTTATCAGCAGATAATCCTGACTCTAGACACCCAACTCCCCACACTGTCTGGGAGGTGAAAATTCCTGTGACTGGGTCTGAGGCTATCTTCTAACCCAGCTAGGTCTAGGGCTCTCTGCTTGCTATTTCAGAAGAGGTACCCTGGAGGTATTTACATTTCAGTCAGGATAAACCTTTGTCCTTGTATCTTTCTTGTCCTAGGAAAACCATTGTACTGCCCCAGTTCTTGTTTATTTTTACTACTCTATGTTTATCCTGAAGTGTCATTTTATTTTGTGTTTATAGAGATCTGGAGAACTTGCCATTTTCTGAGCTACTCAGACATCTTCCCAGAATCCTTTCTGTATGGTTCTTTTGTGTATTCTTGCCACTTCTTAATCTCTTCTGTTTCTGTTTTTGTCTTTTATCATGACTATTTTTACATCAAACTTTCCCTTAATATCTCTATTTTTTAAGAGATATCCTGCCTTTCCTATTCTGTTGTTTTCTTCCATCTTTTTGCATTGCTCATTCAAAAAAAACCTTCTTATATCTCCTTGCAATGCTCTGAATTCTACATTTAGTTACATATATTTTTCCCTTTCTCCTTTCCTTTTTGCTTTCTTTCTTTCCCCAGCGATTTGTAGAGTCTCATCAGACAGCCATTTTGTTTTACCATAGAAGTTGTTAAATCTTGTGTTATTCTGACTGTGGCTTTATGTTATTTGAATTGTTTCTTAAGATGTTATTTTCTTTAGTATTTTTTTGTGTGTTTCCTTTACCAAGGTGTTGATTCTTTTTTTCATTATTTTCTTGTATCACTGTCATTTCTTTTCTTAATTTTGACTCTACCTCTCTTATTTGGTTTTTCAAATATTTTTTGTTGTTATTGTTGAGGTATTGCCTGTGCTGGACTGTACTCCACTTTTACTCTGGTACAACAGACACTTCATGCCTATCTTCTAATTGCAATAATTTCCTCCTTGACCTGGTTGGTCTAGAATTTGATTATAATATTCCTGTAGGTTTTAATTTTAGGATCTCTTTCAAGATGTGATCAGTAGATTTTTTTTATAAAGCTTTTTATTTACAAAACATAAGAGTGATTTTTCTACAATGACCTTTGCAAAAACTTTTTTTTCCCAAGCTTTTCCCCTCCTTCCCCCTACCCCCCACCCCTAGATGACAGGTAATCTAATACATGCTGAATAGGATAAATTATATGACAAATACAATACATGTATACATATCTATACAGTTATCTTACTGCACAAGAAACATCAGATCTAGAAAGAGAAGAAGAAAAAACAACCTAAGAAGGAAAACAAAATTCATGGAAATACTCACAGAAAGCGTTAAAATGCTGTGTTGTGGTTCACACTCAGTTCCCACAGGCCTCTCTCTGGATGTATATGACTATCTTCATCACAGCACAACTGGTTTGAATCACATCATTGTTGAAGAGAACCATGTCCATCAAAATTGATCATTGTATAGTCTTGTTGCTGTGTATAATGTTCTCCTGGTTCTGCTGATTTCACTCAGCATCAGTTCATGCAAGTCTCTCCAGGCCTCTCTGAAATCCTCCTGTTGGTCGTTTCTTACAGAACAATAATATTCCATAACATTCATATACCATAATTTATTCAGCCATTCTCCAATTGATGGGCATCCTTTCAATTTCCAGTTTGTTGCCACTACAAAAAGGGCTGCCACAAACATTTTTGCACATGTGGATCCCTTTCCCTCCTTTAAAATCTCTTTGGGATATAGGCCCAGTAGAAACACTGCTGGGTCAAAGGGTATGCACAGTTTGATAACTTTTTGAGCATAGTTCCAAATTGCTCTCCAGAATGGTTGGATCCGTTCACAGTTCCACCAACAATGTATCAGGGTCACAGTTTTCCCACATCCCCTCCAACAGTTATCATTATCATTTCCTGTCATTTTAACCAATCTGACAGGTGTGTAGTGGTATCTCAGAGTTGTCTTAATTTGCATTTCTCTGATCAATAGTGACTTGGAGCACCTTTTCATGTGACCAGAAATAGTTTCAATTTCTTCATCTGAAAATTGTCTGTTCATATCTTTTGACCATTTATCCATTGAAGAATGGCTTGAATTCTTATATATTTGAGTCAATTCTCTATATATTTTAGAAATGAGGCCTTTATCAGAACCTTTGGATGTAAAAATATTTTCCCAGTTTACTGCTACCCTTCTAATCTTGTCTGCATTCATTTTGTTTGTACAAAAACTTTTTAACTTGATATTTTAACTTATCTATTTTGTGATTAATGATGACCTCTAGTTCTTCTTTGGTCACAAATTCCTTCCCCCTCCACAGGTCTGAGTGGTAAACCATCCTACATTGTTCTAATTTGTTTATAATATCATTCTTTTTTTTATTAAAGCTTTTTATTTGTATAACATATGTATGGGTAGTTCCCCAACATTGATCTTTACAAAGCTTTCCATTACAAATTTTACCCCCAGTCCTCTCCCCTCCCCTAGATGGCAGGAAGTCCACTACATGTTAATAATGTTGAAATGCTTGAGAAGTTATGCAAGAAAAATCCTATCTACAAGAAAAAAAAAAGAATCAGAGAAAGGCAACACAATGCAAGCAAATGTCAATAGAGAGCATGAAAATGTTACGTTTTGGTCCATATTTCATTTCCCTCTTTCTGCGTGTATAAGGTTTTCTTCAGTGAACAATTGGAACTGGTTTGAGACAATTCTTTGTTGCAGAGAGCCATGTCCATCAGAATTGATCATCATGTAATACTGTTGTTGCTGTGTATGATGATCTCCTGGTTCTGCTCGTTTCACTCAGCATCAGTTCATGCAAGTCCCTCCAGGCCTCTCTGAAATCGTCCTGCTGGTCGTTTCTTACAGAGCAATAATATTCCATAACATTCATATGCCATAATTTATTCAGCCACTCTCCAATTGATGGGCATCCCTTCAGTTTCCAGTTTCTAGCCACTACAAAAAGGGCTGCCACAAACATTCTTGCACATGTGGGTCCCTTTCCCTCCTCTAAGATCTCTTTGGGATATAGGCCCAGTAGAAACACTGCTGGGTCAAAGGGTATGCATAGTTTGACAACTTTTTGAACATAGCTCCAAATTGCTCTCCAGAATGGTTGGATCCGTTCACAGTTCCACCAACAATGTATTAGTGTCCCAGTTTTCCCACATCCCTTCCAACATTCATCGTTATCTTTTCCTGTCATTTTGGCCAATCTGACAGGTGTATATATAATATCATTCTTTATGCCTAGATCATGAATCCATTTTGACCTTATCTTGGTATATGGTGTTAGGTGTGGGTCAATGCCTAATTTCTTCCATACTAGTTTCCAATTATCCCAGCAGTTTTTGTCAAATAGTGAGTTTTTATCCCAAAAACTGGGGTCTTTGGGTTTATCAAACACTAGATTACTATTGTCATTGAGTATTTTGTCCTGTGAACCTAACCTATTCCACTGATCCACTACTCTATTTCTTATCCAGTACCAAATGGTTTTGGTGACCACTGCTTTATAATATAGTTTTAGGTCTGGTGCAGCTAGGCCACCCTCATTTGCATTTTTTTTCATTAATTCCCTTGAAATTCTTGACCTTTTGGTTTTCCAGATGAATTTTGTTGTTATTTTTTCTAGGTCAGTTAAATAATCTCTTGGGAGTTTGATTGGTATAGCACTAAATAGATACATTAGTTTAGGTAGTTTTGCCATCTTTATTATATTTGCTCGACCTATCCAAGAGCACTTGATATTTTTCCAATTGTTTAAATCTGACTTTATTTGTGTGGAGAGTGTTTTGTAGTTTTGCTCATATAGATCCTGACTTTCCCTTGGCAGATATATTCCCAAATATTTTATACTATCAACAATTATTTTAAATGGAATTTCTCTTTGTATCTCTTGCTGTTGCATTTTGTTGGTGATATATAAAAATGCTGATGATTTATGTGGATTTATTTTGTATCCTGCAACTTTGCTAAAGTTGTGGATTAATTCTAATAGTTTTTTAGTTGATTCTCTAGAGTTCTCTAAGTAGACCATCATATCATCTGCAAAGAGTGATAATTTGGTTTCCTCATGACCTACTCTAATTCCTTTAATCTCTTTTTCTTGTCTTATTGCCAAGGCTAGCATTTCTAATACAATATTGAATAGTAATGGTGATAGTGGGCAACCTTGTTTCACCCCCGATCTTATTGGGAATGGTTCCAGTTTATCACCATTACATATGATGCTAGCTGATGGTTTTAAATAGATGCTACTGACTATTTTAAGGAAAAGTCCATTAATTCCTATACTCTCTAATGTTTTTAATAGGAATGGATGTTGGATTTTATCAAATGCTTTTTCTGCATCTATTGAGATTATCATATGTTTTTTGTTAATTTGGTTATTAATATAGTCAATTATGTTAATAGTTTTCCTAATATTGAACCATCCCTGCATTCCTGGTATAAATCCTACTTGGTCATGGTGTATTATTCTGGGAATGATTTTCTGTAATCTCTTTGCTAATATTTTATTTAAGATTTTTGCATCAATATTCATTAAGGAGATTGGTCTATAATTTTCTTTCTCTGTTTTTGTTTTACCTGGTTTAGGTATCAGTACCATGTCTGTATCATAAAAGGAGTTTGGTAGGAGTCCTTCATTCCCTATTTTTTCGAATAGTTTATATAATATTGGAGTTAATTGTTCTTTAAATGTTTGGTAGAATTCACATGTAAATCCATCTGGTCCTTGGGATTTTTTCTTAGGGAGTTGATTAATGACTTGTTCTATTTCTTTTTCTAAAATGGGACTATTTAAGTAATTTATTTCCTCTTCTGTTAATCTGGGCAATCTATATTTTTGTAGATATTCCTCCATTTCACTTAGGTTATCAAATTTATTGGCGTACAGTTGGGCAAAGTAACTCCTGATTATTGCTCTAATTTCCTCTTCATTGGTGGAAAGTTCTTCCTTTTCATTTTTGAAACTAACAATTTGATTTTCCTCTTTCCTTTTTCTAATTAAATTAACTAGAGGTTTATCAATTTTGTTGGCTTTTTCATAAAACCAACTTTTAGTTTTATTTATTAATTCAATAGATTATTTTTTACTTTCAATTTTACTAATCTCTCCTTTTATTTTTGGGATTTCAAATTTGGTATTTGATTGGGGGTTTTTAATTTGTTCTTTCTCTAGCTTTTTTAGTTGCAAGCCCAATTCATTGATTTTCTCTGTCTCTATTTTATGCAAATATGATCAGTAGATTCTTTAAATTTCTTGAAAGTCTATATCTAGATGCTTTTTCTTGATCATGGTTTTCAAGTCGTCCACCAATTCTTAAATTATCTCTCCTTAATCTATTTTCCAGGTCAGTTGTTTTTCCAGTGAGATATTTTCTTTTTTTTCATTCTTTTGATTTTAGTTGATTATTTCTTGATATATCACAAGTCATTAACTTCCACTTGCCCAATTTTAATTTTTAAGGAATTATTTTCTTCATTGAACTTCTTTTTCATTTGGCCAATACTGCTTTTTGCGGAATTCTTCTTTTTGATGGATTTTTTAATGTTTCTTTTGCCATTTGGCCTATTGTTTGTTTTTTTTTAAATAATTTTTTATTAAAACTGTTTATTTGCAAAACATATGTATGGGTAATTCTTCAACATTGATCCTTACAAAGCTTTCTGTTACAAATTTCTCCCCCCTAGTCTTCACCCCTCCCCTAGATGGAAGGAAATCCACTACATGTTAATTATGTTAAAATACATGACAAATAGAATATATGTATACATATTTCCACACTTATCATTGTTGTGCAAGAAAAATTGTATCTACAAGAAAAAAAAATCAGAAAAAGGAAATACAATGCAAGCAAACCTCAATAGAGAACATGAAAATGTTATGTTGTGGTCCACATTTCACATCCCTCTCTCTGGGGGTATATGGCTTTCTTCACTGAACAAATGGAATTGGTTTGAAACATTTCATTGTTGAAGAGAGCCATGTCCATCAGAATTGATCATCATAAAGTCTTGTTGTTGCTGTGTATGATGATCTCCTGGTTCTGCTGATTTCACTCAGCATCAGTCCATGTAAGTCTCTCCAGGCCTCTCTGAAATCGTCCTGCTGGTCATTTCTTACAGAACAATAATATTCCATGACATTCATATACCATAATTTGTTCAGCCATTCTCCAATTGATGGACATCCATTCAGCTTCCAGTTTCTTGTCACTACAAAAAGGGCTGCCACAAACATTTTTGCACATGTGAGGCCCTTTCCTTTCTTTAAGATTTCTTTGTGGCCCATTGTTTTTTAAGGTGTTATTTTCTTTAGTATGTCTCCTTTACCAAGCTATTGATTCTTTTTTTCCATGATTTTCTTGTATCATTGTCATTTCTTTTCTTAATTTTTATTCTACCTCTCTTATTTGATTTTTCAAATTCTTTGTTGTTGTTGTTGTTGAGGCATTGCCTGTGCTGGACTGTACTCCACTTTTACTCTGGTACAACAGTCCTTCCTGCCTATCTTCTAAATTGTCTAGGCTGAAAGATTGCTTTATCCCATCTTATTATGGGTTCTGCTGTTCCAGAATTCACTTTGAAGTGTTATTTTAAAGTGGTTTGGGGGGGGGAATTTGGGAGAGCTCAGATGAGTCCCCTGCATGTTCTCTTCAATCTTTGAAATTCTTTCTTTTCATCCTTTGTGGTTTTTTTTTTTAATTTAGTATCATTGTCCTTCAATGTTCTTCTGTCCCCTGACTCTCATCCACCACCCAGCACTCATCAAGAAAACAAAAACAAAAGCCAGTTCTTGCAACAAATAAGACTAGTCATACAAAAACAAATCCACACGTTTCCTAGATCTGAAAATGAATGTTTTATTTTGTTTCTTTGGTTAATTTCCTCTGTGCTAGGAGATATTATCAGTCTTCCTAAATAAAATACATAATATTTAAAAGAGTAACAGACTAAAGTAACTATATAAGAAAAACCCCATAGGTGAAGATTGTCTATTGCCCAGACTTTGCTATGCAGTTAAATATGTGGTCTATAAAACTTTTCTTAAGAAAGGCCCTGTAGATGGGATAGTAAACTGGGAGGAGAGGAATTGACTGACTAGTCCCTACACAAATTACACAATTCTTTCAAAGACTTTTTCCTGAAACACTGACTCATCTTTTTAATATTAGTACTGCTGGTTATGTTGTCTGGTTAACAAGTAAAGTCCTTGGAAGTTGAAGATCTCCCAAAAGGGAATGGAGAGATGCATGGAGAATTTTAACAGGCTGCAAAATATTTCAAATGAGAAATTATACAGGAAGAGTAATGTGGAAGGTGTAACTAGAGATAGCTCATATGCTTCATTGGAATCTCTATCATTTTAAGTGAGTGTGTAGAAGGCTTTTGATCCTTGGGTTAACCTCTTGTAGCTAATTTATGAGAGGCCATGGGAGAGAACTACATAGGATAGAAAAACAGATGGGCTATGATCTGCTTCATTGGAGGGAATATTAGTCAAATTAAAGCTCCCTTGGAATATTGGAGTATTGTTTCATGACCTCTGGTATCTTTGGGCATTATGTATTCTTCCTGAGATATATGATTGCTATTCCGTTTTGAGGGATTTAACTGAATTCATAATAAATCCTATAAATACATCTCTAAACTTTGAATATATCTTTATGCTTTTAATATGTTTCTTTTATAGAAAATTATTGGGTATTGTTTTCTAATCCATTTCCTTGGTTTTAGGATTTTATTGGAGAGTTTGTCCTGTTGACATTTACAGTTATGATTGTAAAGTTTGTTTATTCTTCCATGAAATCCTCTTAAAATCTTTCTTCTTCCTTCTTCCTCACTTTCTCTTCTTCATATCTATGGCTTGCCTTGCTTCCAACAGTTTGATCCCAGGTTCAAATAACTGAATTTTCTTCTCTCTCTCACTATCATTTTCTGTTTGTCTCTCTATCTTTCTGTCTCTCTCTGTCCCCCTCTCTCTCTGTCTTGGACTCTCTCTGTGTCTATTTCTGTCTTTCTTTTTTAGGGGAGTGGGGCCTCAATAAGTAGGACAGGGGAACCAGCCTTACTAACTAGAGTTTATTTTCCTTGAGCCAGCTCTTTTTTGACTCTTCTGACTCAGACACCTTTCTTTTTCCTCCCTAATAATCCCAATCTAGACCCATATTCATTTTATTCTCCTTCTGTTACTATAATTTTTTAAATCTCATTTTGCCTAATGCAAAGAGTATGGTTTGTGTGATTTTCTCTTTGGTATATTCTACTCCACTGTGCTTGAATGGCCTTCCTCTGTGGTACCCAAATTAATTATTAAGTTCCTCCCTACTCTCCAAGATTATTCTTTTGCATACCTTATTCCACATATTCTCTCTCCTTGTTTTTTTTTTCTTGGGTTCAGAATCCCAAAATGGAACTCCCTAAGTGTATCCTTAGCAATCCTTAATAAAGTATGTAGTAAAGTAAAGACCAGTTCACTTTTTAAAAATTTTATTTGTTCCATTTCCATTTCTAAGACTGTCCAGATTTGGATTTTCTATCTTATTTGGGTTGAGTGAGAGTGAGGTTTAAAATTTGGCTTATCACATTGGGGTAACTGAAATAGAATAGAGAGTTGGGATTCAGGAGTTGAGGAGGTTAATGAACTAAGAATACTTCACTATGCATTAGAAAAATAATAGTGTGAACTTTGATTCCTGAGTATGAGAACAGACTTTGAGGAATGAGGCCGAGTCAGTTTCCTCAACTAACTTTTACATTGTTACGTTTTTGCTTTGACATATCAGATAAACCCCTTCTCATCCAACTTATTTCATTGCCTGAAAACAGGCAAAACTGCAGAGTGATTGAGAGTCGTAATCCATAACATTTTCTACATTTGTAGTTTAATATTTGTTCAGAGATATTTCATGTGTTTCAATGTTAATAATTTAAAATCAATATTTTCCATTACTTTTGACCTAGATATTACTGGCCAGTAAAAGGCCAGTCTTAAAAAATAAATAAAGTCAATAAAGCCAATAAATAAAGCCAATAAAGTCTTCTTGGGCTTTTCAGAAATCATCTCCTTCATTTCTTACAGCACAATAGTACTCCATCACATTCATGTACCATAAATTGTTTAGCCATTAATTATTTGATGTACTTCCCCCAGGTTTTTGATTCTTTGCTATCACATACTATAAATGTTTTTGTACATTGTGATATTTACGTTTTCTTGTATCTCCTTGGAGTGTATTTGTAGTAGCAGTATGGCTTGGCCAAAGGATATGCAGTTTAATGACTTTTGGGGCATAGTTCCAAATTGCTTTCCAAAATGATTGGACTGTGTCACAGCTCCACTAACAGTGCACTGTGCCTATTTTCATATATTTCTCCAATATTTGTCATTTTTCTTTTTCTGTCATCTTAGCCAACCTGATGGGTCTAAGATGGTACTTCAGAAATATTTTAATTTGCATTTCTCTGTTGGTGATTTAGAGACTAATTTCACATTACTATTGATAACTTTGACTTATTCCTCTGAAAAATATTTTTTCGTCTCCCTTGACTATCAACTGAGGAAATATTTTTTCATTTCCCTTGACTATCAACTGAGGAAATATTTTTTCATCTCCCTTGACTATCAACTGAGGAATAGTATATAATTGAGAATAATAATTGCTTTAATTTTATCTTTATTGGTAAGGCATTTACCCTTTTCATTTTTTGATTCTGGTAATTTGGTTCTCTTTCTTTCTCTTTTTCTTTTTAAACCAAATTGACCAATATTTTATCTATTTTAAAAGAAAATATAACAAAATTATAAAGATTTAGTGGGACTCAAGTGAAGACATATGGAAAGACATTCCCAACCTATCTCTTTGTAGAAGTGGGAAGTTCACAGGTAATACATATTGAGCATGTTTTTAGACTTTCTCAATACATCAATCAGTTGTGCTGACTTTCTCTTTCTTCTAAAAAATGCTGTTTGTCATTTAGGTTGGCTCTTGGAGAGGTAGAAGTGATATAAAATTTGCCCTAAGACCTACTTTGGGGTCATCCCACAAGTTTTGGTATGTTTTTTTTCATTGTCATTTAATGAAATTATTAATTATTCTACAATTTGTTCTTTGACTCATTTACAATTTAGGATTATGTTTTTTTACTTAACAGTTTTTCATCTATGCTTCCAAGTCCCTTTATTAAATGTAATTTTTATTGCATTATAGTCAGAAAAAGATGCAATTAATGTTTCTTTTTTTTGTATTTGGAAAGTTTTTAATGCCTTAATACATCATTAGTTTTTGTGAAGGTATCACATACACCTGAGAAATAGGCATAAGCCTTTCTAGTGCCATTCAGTATTCTTCAGAAGTCTGTCATTTAAATTTTCTAAAATTCTATTTATGTCCTCAACTTTTTTCTTATTCATTTTATGGTTAGATTTATCTATATGTAAGAGGGGTAAATTGAAGTAACCCATTAGTATGCTTTAATTGTCTATTTCCTCCTATAACTCATTTAACTTTTCCTTCAATAATGTAGATGCCTTTTGGTACATATATATTCAGTAGTGATATTAATTAATTGTTTATGGTACCTTTTAACAAAATGTATTTTTATTGATTGTCTTTTTTTAAAATTATGTCTGGTTTTGCTTTTACTTTGTCTGAAATCATAATTGCTACCCCAGGCCTGTGTGCCTTTCATTCAGTTATAATTTCTAATTGTGTATTTCCCTCTATCTTATTTTATACTTATTCTTCTCTTTTTTATACTATCCTCTTCTCAAGACTTTGTTTTGCTTCTGAACATTGATTCCTTTAATCTATCCTTCCTCTTATCAACCTCCATCCCTTTTTATTAACCCATTTCCTTTGAACTACTCTGTTGAGTAAGATGAATTTCTGTACTAATTTCTGTGTACATATATATATGTATATATATATAAACATATATATACATATATATATATATATATATATATATATTCTTCCCTCTTTGAACCAGTTCAGAAAAGAATGAGATTCAAGTTGCCTGTTCTCCTTCACCATTCTTTCCTCCAATGTTCTCAATAAACTTTTCCTTGTATGCTTCATTTATGAGATAATTTTCCCCATTTTTTTGCTCTCTTCCCCTCCTCAATGTATTCCTCTTTCTTATTCTACCATTCTTCTTTTCAGATCATTCTAACACAATAGACTCACACCTGTGTAAATAGACTTTTACAACCCTAGTGATGATAAAATTCTGAGTACTTTGTGTTAAATCTCTTATGATTTCTTACTCATATTTACCTTTTTATGCTTGTTTTGACTCCTTTGTTTGAATATCATATTTTTCTATTCAATTCATTCAGTTCAGAATGCTTGAAAGTGCTCTATTTCATTAAATGTCTATTCCTCTCCCTCCATCACTTCATTTTGCTAGGTACATTATGCTTAGTTTTGATCCTAGCTCCTTTGCCTTCTGAGATATCCTATTGCAAACCCTTCATTCCTTTAAAATGATAGCTACTATATCTTGTGTGATCCTGACCATGACTTCATAGTATATGTCTATGAGATATTTTACATTTTATTTTTTTTTAGACTTTTGATTCTTTTGCTGTGGAGTTTTTTGTTTGTTTTTTAAAATATGTATATGTATATATATATATCACAGAGTCATTAATTTTCACTTGATCAATTCTAGTTTGCAAGAAGTTATTTTCTTGAATGAAGTTTTACAGTTCTTTTACCATTTAGAACATTTTGATTTTTAAGAAGTTATTTTCTTCAGTATTTTTCTTCCTTTTACCAAAATATTAATTCTCTTTTCATAATTTTGTTGTATAGCTCTCATTTCTTTTCCAGATTTTTCATGTACCATGTTCTTATTTGATTAAATTTTTTTCTCTTAAAAAATCCTACCACATATATGAATGTTATGGAATATTATTGTTCTATAAGAAATGACCAGCAGGATGATTTCAGAGAGGCCTGGAGAGACTTGCATGAACTGATGCTGAGAGAAATGAGCAGAACCCAGGAGAGATCATTATCCACGGCAACAACAATACTATATGATGATCAATTCTGATGGACGTGGCTCTCTTCAACAATGAAATGTTTCAAACCAGTTCTAATTATTCAGTGAAGAAGGCCATATACACCCAGAGAGAGGGATATGAAATGTGGACCACAATATAACATTTTCATGCTCTCTATTGATGTTTGCTTGCATTGTGTTTCCTTTCTCTGATTTTTTTTTCTTGTAGATACGATTTTTCTTGCACAACAATGATAAGGATGGAAATATATATATTCTATTTGTCAAATATTGTAACATAATTAACATGTAGTGGATTTCCTGCCATCTAGGGAAGGGGTGGGGACTAGGGGGGAAAATTTGTAACAGAAAGCTTTGTAAGGGTCAGTGTTGAAGAATTACCCATACATATGTTTTGCAAATAAAAAGCTTTAATAATAATAATAATAATAATAATAAACCCACCACAACTCTTTTTTTTTAAAAAAAAAAAACTTCTAGAAATTTTTGTTGGGCTTGTGTTCAAATTTAATTTTTCTTTGAGGCATCACTTATAGATGTTTTGTTATTGTCTTATTCCTTGTTTGTGTCCATAGTTGCTTTTTATGGTCAAGTTCTTTTTTTTAGCTTGCTCATTTTCCCAGCCTGTTTCTTGACTTTTTATTTTATGTTAGAGTTTATTTCTGCTCACCTGGGAGGAAGGGGAGATTAGGGAATGACTGGTCTGAGCCTTTTTCTTCCTTCTGCCAGACTCACAGTTCAGTCTGGGGGGCCTGCAAGTTTTGTGTGCTTCCTGCATGGTGTGATCTGAGGTCTGTTCACCATCCTCTCGTTTTGTACTCTGCAAATTCCTTAACTTGGTTTGGCTCTGTTGGCTTGTATGTGGCTGAGTTTTCATAGACTATGGCTGGATTCACTCACATTTTGCCTACTGGGTGGTTCTCCTGGTTCAGAGTGAACAACTTAGAAGTGAGTCTCAACTTTGCTCTTAGATTCATAGATATGTTTCAGCATCTTGTGCCATACACAGGTAGGGTCCTTGACCCTCACAATGGTGACCACTCTTCTCCACCCTGAAATTGGACAACAGGGAACAGAGCTGCCAAGCAGTACCCATTCCCCCTCCCGATGCTAACACTGGATTCCGCTGGCATTTCTTTCTTGCTGAGTGTCCAATCCCTTTATCCTGGGTGCTGGGCTCCTCACACTGCTTCCATTGCTGCAGCCCACTGCTGGTTCTACATGCTGCTGCTGCTGCTGCTACTGCACTACACTTCTCACCAGCCTCCAACCCAGTATCTGCAGACCTCCTTTTCTATCTTTCAAAGCTGCTCTGTGCTGGAATACTGACTCATTGCAATTCAGAATTCAGTTTGGCATGTCTTCTAGATTATGGAGGGCATTGTGAGGTAGGTTGAGGGTGCTCATCACTCTACCATATTGACTTTACCTCCCCCCAACTGTTCTTCCTGGCTTAGTAAGGCAGAGGCTTTGAGAGAAGGAGCAAATAATGTTAAAGAGAATTAATAGCAACAGCTAGTATTTATATAACACTTTATGATTTGCAAAGCACTTTACAAATCACTCATTTGATCCTCACAAAACACCTACCAGTGAGGTAGGTTCTATTTTGTCCTCATTTTACAAATGAGGAAACTGAGGTAGACACAGGTTAAAAGTTAGGAAGGGTCTCGATTTGAACTTGGATCTTCCAACTCCATGTTTAGACCTCTATATACTGTTCAGTCTAGTTGATTCTACCGCAAAGAATTTACATTCTATGTAAGGTGGGAAGGTGGAATGGGACAAGTATGTAAACAGGTAAGTAAATACAAGATAATTTAAGGAGAAAAGAGAACTAACAAGGAGGGGAGTTAGGAAAGTTGCTTAAAGAAAGTGACACCTGAGTTAAACCTTGAAGGAAGCTAAGAATTTCAAATCCTTGAACAACAAACCTACTGTCACTGGAGGGACCCCAGCATTGGGAGATTCTGACTTCTAAAGAGAGATGTCAGACTGCTTCTTTCATCCTCCGGCTCATTATGTTCCCGCTCCAGAGGAGAACTTATGGACTTTTTAAAAATAAAATCCACATTTAGTTTGTATCTAGAGTTTCCTCAAAAGGGATTAATGAGTCCCTTTAGAAAGCTACTCAAGTATTCGAAGTAGATCAGATATAGACAAAATACCTATAAATAAGCTATTTATTTCTTTCACCACAAAAATGCATACAGCAGAAAAGACTACTAAGTACTAATTGACAAATATCACCACCTTGATTGTTGCCTGTTCACAAGTTTAAGCAATAATATCCTACTTTAAAAGATGTTTTGAAATGTGAAACTGAGACAGGTAGTTTGTCAGCTTATTATCATTGAAAATAAACTTCCTCATATGCTTACCTAATAATTCATGACTAATGAATTTACATTTACTGTAATAGGGAAGCTGTTAACTCAAAATAATTTGTGTCAACAGGGGCATCTGTTTAAATCCTTATTCATTTTGGATAAATAGTTAAATATGTTTATAATAATATAACAAATACTCCTGTTATACTATAGGGAAGTTGACACTTAAACAATCAAAACATGAAACATTTTGTGATACTTCTAAATAGGCATTTCATTTTCACTATGGCTTTGCCCTGTCTGAAGAACTTCACCTAAGGTCCTCATCTTCTCGTGAGCCATTACTTGTGTGGCTCATTCTACTATTGGTGGTCATCTCTTCTGTCAGCCACCTCAGTGAAAATGGACCTTTTAAGTTCACAAGGCTGGAAACATCTATCTCAGGGCATTGCTTAGTCATGTGTGCCCAGGGAAAGAAACCCAAAGCAGTGGAGGTAGTTAGGATTTTGAGAATCAGGCTTACCTAGTAAATCACATGCTTAAGCACTCTCACAAGGTGCCCTAGAACTGTGACTTAGAACTGGGCAATGGGGGACAGAGCATGTGAAAGCAGGTGCCATAAATGTGGGAGAAGAGAAGGAAGAAATCTTAGATCAATTTATAACTCTATCATTGAACCTTCTTTCCTGTAACCCCTACATTTGTCGTCTTCCTTTTTGTCATCTCTGTCAATGTATGTAAGGATGTAAGGATGGATATAAGGTTTTACCTCAAAATTCCTCCAGTTTGATTCTGGGAAGATGGTCAGAAAAGTCTAAGCTCTCCAGATTTCCCCTACAAACAAGACAAAATTGTGTCTTAGGGAGAACAGAGCCTAATGAAAGACAAATAAAACTCGGAGCAGAACAGGAGCCCTTTTGGGACAATCTGAGAAGACCCTAAGAAAAATCCTAGGATGGGTTTAACTGTTGTGAAGTATAAACATCTCCACCTGGGGCTAGCTGGGGTCAGAGGAAGCCTCAGACACAACCACAGCAACTTTCACCTTAAGGACAGCATGAGAAGTTGAGGGTCTGAGTCTAGGAAGACTGAGGGAACCTCTGCTGATTTAGGAACACCTAGCTGTGCTACTGAGATGCAACCCTGGGAGAGAAGGAACCAGCACTCCCAGTGAGTGCAGAAGCAGTGGGGCAGGGACACTGCTGGCTATGGACATTTGCAGGAAAGTAGAGCTCTTGGTTTGGGGTTCCAGGTCAGATGGAAGACTGAAGTGAAGCTAGAAGCACCATCACCCCCACCCCAGGATTAGAGGTGGTTAGACTAATAAATTCTCAAAGAAAAGAATGAGCAGTCAAAAGACAAAGAACCCAACCATAGAAACTTGCTGTGGGAATAGGAAAGACCAAGGTTCATCTTCAGAGGAGAACATTGAAATATAAATGGCTACCTGACCAAAAAGGATTTATAGAACTCAAAAAAGATTTTAAAATCAAATAAGAGAGAGTGAGGAAAAACTAAAAAATCCAAGAAAAACAAGAATATTATAAAAAGAAAGTCAACCAACTAGAAAAGAAGATCCAGCATCTTATAAGAAAAATAATAGATCTGGAGAACAGATCAAGAAGAGAAAACATAGGAAAAATTAGACTATCTGAAAACTATGAACAACAACAAAAAAAGAATCTTGACACAACAATGAAAGAAATGAAGTGATAGAACAAGAAGGGAAAGTAGAAACAGAAAAAAATCTACTGATCACCACATCAAAGAGATCCTACAAGAAAAACACATAGGAACATTATTGCTAAATTTCAAAATCCCTAGATCAAAGAGAAAATTTTACAAGGTACCAAAATTTTTTTAAAAAAAAAAACAACAAAAATTACCAAAAATATTCAAATATGCTGGGGCTTACAGGAATTATCAGCAACAACAATAAAAGATTATAGATTCTGGAATATTACATATCATCAATCAAAGAACTAGGCCTATGGCCAAAAATTTCATATTCAGCAAAACTAACCATAGTATTGAACAAAAAGAAAATGGACATTTAAAGAACTCACAGATTTTCAATATTTTTTTTTCTCAACCAAAACTGAACTTAATAGAAAATTTAACATATAAGACTACAGCTTAACAGCAAAGACTAATTTCAAGGTACTTAATAATGACAAATTGTTTATTTTAAATATATGGAAATGTAAATGATATGTCTAAGACAGACATCAGAAATTGAGTAGTTCAAAAGAAAGCTTGGGGCAGAGCTGAGTATGATCTGACTCTAAAAAGCAAAACAGTCAAGGAAAAGATAAAATAGTAATTATGCCACATTAGTGAGGTGCAGAGGAAGAAATCATATAGAAGCATTAGGAAGGGGAGAAGGATTGGTAATTCTGAAAACTTATTCACGTTGGGAATGGATTAAATATGGAACTATATATATATACATATATATGTATTGTTATTGTATCAAGGTTCTTTTTTTGGTCATAATTTTCAGGCAGAACAATTATTCTTATGTTTTCTCTTCTCAATCTGTTCTCCAGATCTGTTGTTTTTCTTATAAGTTGTTTCACATTTCATTCTATTTTTTCATTCTTTATATTTTGTTTTGTTATTTCTTAGTCTCTTATAGCTTCACTGGCTTCCCTTTGATTAATTCTAATTTTCAAAGAATTTTCTTCTTTAAGACTCTGGATCTCCTTTTCTAATTGGTTGATTTTTCATAATATTTTTGTTTTTCTTGGATGGTTTTATACACACACACACACACACACACACACACACACACACACGCACACATGCCAAGAAGGGTATAGCATCCTCCAAAATCTATAAAGAAATTAGGGGGGAGGGAATAGAATAAGGTGAAGGGTAGGAGAATAGGTAGATTATTGGGAGTACAACATGATATAGATTAATGGGAAAGGAATAAATGGGGAGGGAAAGGATAAGGGGAGAAGATAAGGGAGAGATCCTTAAGTAGGGGGATGTTAAAGAGATATTAGGAATAGGAAATAAGAAATATAAACAAACCTAAAAACAAGGATCAGGAGTAGAACTTATTAGAAAAAAAAAAGTAGGACTGGTAATCATTGATCTCAAAGTCAAACTTAAAGATTCAGTCAAGAGAAAAATCTATATTACATCTCAGCCGTATTAATATTGCTTTAGTTGTATATCTCCATATGTATTTTTCACATATCTCATTTGTGGTACTCCACAACGTTTTTCTCACCAGTGCAAGTTGACAATCTTCTATTAAATATCTATTATATCCAATATACTATAGATGAAACTAGGGTATTAGGGATGTCTGGATCTTTGCTCCAGAATAGGAAAGTTAGTTACTAACATGAATTTACTTGTTCCACTGTTTCTTTACCCCCTTGTTGGTGATGATGATTGTTATCTTTGGTATGCTTCCTCCCCCTTATCAGCTTAAATTTCATGTTATTTTAGCCTCCCAGTTGCTTCCCAGGTAAGCTTACCCTTCTTCTGGCACTGATAGTGACTCAACTTATAGTTTCTTAAAATGATTTTTTTCTTTAATTTTTTTGGGAATGGTGATGAGGCAGTTGGAATTAGGTAACTTGCCCATGGTCACATAGCTAGGAAGTGTTCAGTGTCTGAGGCTGTTCTAATCAATCAACAAAAATCACTTAACATTAACCAAAGACATGATGGAAAATTTACGTCCCCTAGTGCCAATGTATGGGGGTGGGAGAATTGAACTTAATAGACGTGAATGTTTAGAAGCTGAGGGTAAATTGAAAATATATAATCTACATATAGAGAAAAAATATATATAGATTATTGATAGAAAAATAGGTATGACCACAGATCTTTAGCCTCTACTCCCCGAGTATATCCTCACTATTAACTGAAGTTACTTTGTTGTTCTCTAACTTAAAAGATATTTAAATAACCATTATTTTGTGTATGTTTGTGTTTGTTTCTATAGGGTGACAGTGGTGGGCCTTTAATGTGTTACCTTCCAGATGCCGGCAAATTTTATTTAATGGGAATTACCAGTTTTGGACATGGTTGTGGCCGAAAAAATTACCCTGGTGTTTATGTTCAAGTGCAATTCTTCAAAAATTGGGTGATAAATGAAGTGCTTCAGGCAGCATCTGCAGACAGAAATAAGACAAATATTATACAGGGGCAGATCCTTTTCATAGTAGTCTTTTTCAGTTTACTAGTGGCCACATAAATTGGCACTAAGACCATAACTTCTTTTTGTAATTTGCCCTTTTTCATATACTCATCTTGCCACAAATGCTAATTAATTTTTTATGAGAAAATTGACTTCTTTGAAGTTCTCATATCAACATTTTTTGCTGATATCAAAGAGTTATGATGCTTTAGATATATAGTTTAAAATTAGATATGGAACCACAGACTTTTCCCTGAATAGTGCTAATGATATGACTTTATTATATAATAATATATATTTGTAGTATTTTTTTCAGGGTTTATAAACAAATATACACTTAGGTATACTTTATTATGCACATATTTACATAAATAAAAGGAGCTCAAACATAAATGATAGTTGGTTATTTATTAAATTCAGTGTGGTGTAGTGGATAGTGTGCTAAATTTGAAGTCAGGAAGACCTGAATTTAAATTCTGCCTCTGAAAAAGGCTCATAAGCATGAACAAGTAAGTCACAATCTTTCTGAGTTTCTTTGCCTGAAAAATAAATAAATAAATAAAAACATTTATTAAATGTCTATTATATGCTAGCTACAGGCATATAGTATTACATATTTCCTATTGAGTTATTATAAGAAAATAAGATACTTTCTGCTATTCTCAAGGAGCTTACATTCTAAAAAGGGAATTAACACATATAGTAGGGGAGTGGAGTTGAGACCAGAGGTGAATATTTTAGTGGTATTGATTTGATTACTATTTGGTGTGTGTATGTAAATGTATACAGTATGAAGGGGCAGCATTTCATAAAAAATGGCCAGGATAATTGGGTCTAGAATACCATGCTCACCACCACTCAGAAGCTCAGGGGTCCAGGGTGGGAGTTTGCTGTGCCTGCTCAGTGGTATAGGCTGGAACACAAGAACATGGGGTTTAATAGGTGCTTTCTTAGCAGTTCAATCTCCTTCAGAACTGTGACTTTCCTTATTGAATTTATTGAATGATTACGTTTACCACTTTGTTTTGCTCAGTAACTTCTGTGGTTCTTTTTACTGACTATAGGAAATCTGTCTCTGTCCCTCCCCTTCTTCTGATAATCTCTTTCTCACTCCAATGCACTTTCATCTCAGTTAAATATGTGGCTTGTGAACCCCCAGTAAGATTGCTCTGCCACCTTCAATCTGGATTTATAAATCCTCAATAATCAAAATCTGTTTCTTTTCTGGATTTAATTCTCTCTGCTTTTCCATTCTCACCATATAATTCAAGAAAGTAGAATTGGCACAGAGTTAAACAGCTATCTGGATTTTAATATAGTGTCACAAAACAATATACTGTTTAAAAAGTTAACATTTCTAATCACAGTTGTATAATTTGCAGTCAAAAGCAGGGTAGGGAGAAAAACAGCACAACTGGCTTCCCCTTTATCTTATGTTCCTTTGGGGAATGGGCCAAAGAAAGTTGGTATATAAGCAGATAAAAGGGGATTGGATCTCCCGTCCCAGGATACAGGGAAGGAACCTTCAGTTTATCTTACCCCAAAGTTCTCCCTTTCAGTGGAATATCTCTGACTATTCAGTCTTCCTTTAGCTACTGGGGTCATGGAGCAGTGTGCTGGCCAGCATGTGGCTCAGTCCCATGAGGGAAAAATTCAATTGATGGATCCTAATGGTTTGCTGTCTTGATTCTTATTTCTCTTTTTGCCTGGGGGGGGGGGATGTACTTATTTTTCCCAAAGCAAGCATGAACCTCGATATTTAACCCAGACTAACTGCCGGAGTCTTTCTGGTTCCCAGATTGTCAACACACTCACTAATTTCTGAGAAGAGAGCTATAAAAAATTTATAATAAACAGCAATCTCTTTGTTGCCATGTTTCTCTGGTGCCAAGGAGATTAAATTTTTAGTGGCTGAGGTGGTTTCTGGGTTATTTTGGCCTCTCCATTTTGATGCCTACTTTACATGTGTTAAATTTATCTAAGACATTGAGTCACTAATGTCTCTACTTTGATTTATTTCCAACTTTTCGGAGTCAGCAACTCATTTCAATTGGTTTGTAATTATAATAATTGCAAGCAATGTCTTCCCAATCCTATCCTTTTCTTCTAATTTGATGTTGACTTTAACTTTTGTGCTGATTGATTTAGACAACAAATTCAGAAAAGATTGCTATAACAATAAATCAGTTATTTACTATAATCGAGTTGTAACAAGAACAAGATGGCATAGAGGATAGGCAGTGCAGAGAAAAGTAACCCAGGCTGGCCTTTATGCTTCTGGTAATGCTTTTGGTGATCATGAGGGACCTCCTATCCCGGAAGATTTTAAATAGTAAACTACCCATGGCCATTCAGCAAGGAGAGACAGATATTCTGTGTCCTTAAAAATTTTACCTTGAGCTAATATGGAACTCTTGTTTTGCATGACTTCCTATATATAATGTCTTGCCTTTTCCGTGAGCTGGGGGTGGGGTGGAGAGAAAAAGAATTTAGAACTAAAAATGAAAAGAAAATTTGAAAAGAAAAAAATATATATATTTATATATTTAAGGCAAAAAGTCAAGCCTCTGGCTAAATATTAGAAATTTTCCTATCTAAACTCTCTGAGCAATTGTGATTATATTCCTAATTTTTTATGTAATATAAACTCCATAAATCAGTAGAGGAAGGAGGTCATAATATTACCACTAAACTAAAAAAAGAAAAATGAGCTTGTTGTCATGCCAGGCAATGAATGTGCATTTATTAAGCTCCTTTTATGTGCCAGGTAGTATGCTAAGTTCTAGACAGTCCCTGTCCTCTCCATGCTCACAATCTAATGGAGGAAACAACAAGCAAACAAATATCTACAAAAAAGCTATATGCAGGAAAATAGAACCAATCAAAAGAGAGATTGGGAAAGGCTTCCTGTAGGAAATGGAATTTTAGATGAGACTTAAATTTTTGGAGTAAGCATTCATTGTTTGGCAAAATTTGAAGGAAAAACTAGAAAGCAGTCTGACAGAAATTAGGCATAGACCAGTATCTTAATACCATTCACCAAGATAAGGTCAAAATGACTATGACCAAGATATAAAGAGAGATATTACAAGAAAATTTTATGTACATGGAATATATCATCAGATTTATGGATAGGTAGACAATTTATGAATTAAGAGAGAGAGCAGAGTGAGGTGTAAAATAATAATTTTGATTACATTAAAAAGATTTTGTACAAATAAAACAAACATAGCCAAGATCAGAAGAAAAGCAGAGAATTGGGGAAAACATTTTTAGACAGTTTTTCAGATAAAGGTCTTGTATCTCAAATATATAAAGAACTTTGTAAAATCTTGAAGGAAGCCAAGAGTCAGCAGGTGGAGAAGTGTAAGACTGCCAGAAAAAATATCTGGAGCAGAGAGATGGAGTGTATTGTTTGAGAAACAGCCAGGAGGTTAGTGCCACTGGATCATTGGAGTATCTGGTGGAGGGTAAAGTGTAAGAAGACTGGAAGTGTGTCTTGTATGGGAGAGAGACAGACAGACAGACACGGTTAGATATCTGCTTGGGTGTGTCTGGTTAAAGCTCAAAAGTCAAAGGGTGGTGAAAACTTACCGATTGATTTGATTACTAAATTGATTGATTTGATTGAATGCCAAACTCTCTGGGATGCCACTTCCCTCTTTTGCTGTTACTGCCAGGACAAGCAATCACTCTAGATAGAATCTTCACCCAGGACTTTTGTTATTGGATCCACTAGAGAAAAACTGACAGTTTTCCCCCTCTGTTATTTTAGACTATTAGTATAATCATTTTTCTATTTTTTTTAAAGTCAAATAAGTTCCTTTGAAAGAATGTTTATTTGAATGCTTATTTTTTTTAATTTTTTTTATTACTGGACCCATTATGAGTACTGCAGCTGGTGTGAGAAGTTTGGATTTTGGATCCCTAAAACACTAGTGCCTATTAGTTTGCCCTAGGACACATACGATGGCTCAAAAATATTTCATTTTCCATTTTACTTTGAATTACACCTAGACTGCTTCTTATATTCATTACCAGAGTTCAAATAGCTTTTCTGACATCCTTCTGTATTGCAGATATATAGGATTAGATTTGCCTACAAACCCTAGAAACCCTAATCAACCGGAAGTGCTTCCTTTTCTGAATGTTTTTCTTTAACTTGTTCTGGTGAGGGTGAGTTGGAATTCTATTAGGATTGTCCTAAGAGTGGCAACAAGTTTCTTTGGTACAGGAACCGGGAGGAATTTGACTGGACCCCCAAGGAGATTGCCTAAAGTATAGGAACTCATGGAGAAATTTTGGTACACCTATGTAGTAAGGCACATCTAGAAATTTGGTCTAGATAAGGGTTAGGATGTCCGTATTTACTGAGGAAATCAGGAAGACATTTACCCAGCACAATTTGGTTTCTCATCTGAGGATGAAGAGCTCATTTCATTTGAAAGGGGAAAAATTCCATGTCTTTGGGGATTTCTGTAGGGGATAGGCTTTCTTTCTGAGATAGAAAAGTCACCATACACAAAAAGACTAAAGTCTTTTTTAAATTCGTAGGTTTTCAATAGAAACTCTTGTTCATAGACCCTTTATAAGCAACGCCAACTATGAAAAATCCCATTTTGTAAATGTAGACTGAGTGGAGAGAGCGTGTTTTTTGGCAACCCCACTCGTGGGCAGTGCCCAACCTCCCTGCAGCTGTTCACGCGCACCCACTCTGCAGCCAGCACTCTTCGAAGGTCAACTGCTGCCTCTGCGGCTTGTAGCTTCGGTCCCCTCCCGCTAGTTCGAAGTGCCACGGTCAAGGTCGGAAACCGCAAGAAAATGAGGCTGATTTTTCTGGGCTTCGCTCTGTGCTTAGCAGGAAGTGTGTTTACTTCTCGTCATCACCAGGTGTCGGTCTTCAACAAGAGTAAGGATCTTTTCTCCTTGGAGGACCTGGGAAAGATGGAGATGCCCATCTCTACAGAGGGAGGCAATGAACAGTCTGGAAGAGCCGGATTAAAATCCAGCCTTTGACATTTCGTGACCATAAACCCCAGATTTCCTCTCTTTAAAGCGGATATAGGGTTGAATCGGGAAAACACCATATAAACTTCAGCTGTATTTTCTTTTTGCAAAATACCTGCCTGAGCATCCCCGTTAATTAGTATTTTGCATCTTGCACTTTTGGCGCAATTTTTGGAGGGTGCTCCTCCGTTTCATCCAGAAATCACAGGATAACAATAGGAATGTTGGCGTTTACATCATAAATTCCACATTTTACAAATGAGGAAACAGGCATAAGAGAGGGAAGGTATTGGTACTTGTTACATATGGGAGCTTCCTTCTAAGGTTTTTTATTTTATTTTTCCTTATTGTGTTTCAAAAGAAAAAAATCTTTTCATGTGTATTTTCCGTCTACCATCTCCAATGTGTTTTATCATAAATTAAGGATTATAAATGCAAAGTGTCTGACAGTGCTACTGCTGATAAACGAGTTAACTCTATGTAAGCTTACATCAAGCTTTCTGTAAGCTAGAGAGCAAGATATAATTTATTAAATGCTTACTTTGTGCCAGGCATTCTGCTAAGGGCTCAAAATAATTGTTACAAGCAAAAAGGACATTCCTTCCCCAAGAAGCTTACATTCTTCTTCTTGTTATTTTTTTATTAAAAGAAATTTTTTAGGAGCTTACATTCAAAAGAGAAAATACAGCATATGAAAGTGAACCAGAAGACGGAAGGTTGTCCTGAATTTTTTCTTCTAATAGTTAAGTTTGGAGATAATTACATTAATGCATTTTTAATAATTGCTAGCTGGTGCAATAAATAGAGTACCAGGCCTGGAGTCAGGAGGACCTGAGTTCAAATGTAGCCTCAGATACTACCTGTGTAAGTCACTGAATAAGTCACTTAATCTTGCCTGCTTCAGTTTCCTCATCTGTAAAATGAGCTGGAGAAGGAAATGGCAAACTACTCCAGTATCTTTACCAAGAAAACCCAGGTTACGAAGAATCAGACATGACAGAAATGGCTGAACAACAGCAACATAATGCAATAAAATTCCAGCAGAAAACTGTAAAAATCTGAATTACTGGCAGATATGAATGTTTCTTAACCAAATCACAAGGTCATTAATTTGTCAAGTAACAATTCCCTAACTCATTCCCAAGATCCATGACTGGTTATAGAGTATAGTAGAGTATCTTCCCAGTCTCAGGTTGGTTATTATTTGGGATCATGCTATAACCTATTGGAAGTACCTGGTCCTCATTTTGAAAAACACTGACATGTACTCAGCAGTTAGAGGGGTAATTAAGAACACTTTGGAAAATAAATATAAATCACAGTTAGTTGATTTTGGATAAATAATGAATGATTTCTATTTCTAGAATGTGGAAGAATACCACTGAAACATGAGTTAGAAGAATCTCGAATTATAGGAGGTCACCAGGCTCAGTCTGGATCATGGCCTTGGATAGTTAGCTTGCAGGTTATAATATTTGCTAACTACTCTACACATTTTTGTGGGGGGTCCTTAATTAAAAAGAAGTGGATCATCACTGCTGCCCATTGCCTCGAAAATTATAGGTATGTATTCAGCATTATGCCTTATTTCAGCATTGAAGTAGGCTGTATACAAACATATTTACATTTTGCAGTCAAGGAAAAAGGCTCAGAGATATGAACTGACTGGCTGAAATTCATACAACTATATTTAATAGCAGGACTGCAGAAGCTCTAATGTAGGTTAAGTTCAAGATTTCTTTCCATTAAAGTTCTTTTGGTCAGTGCTATCACATCTTAGGAGATAATTTTCTTCTATTTTCTGTAACGAATGCTGCTCTGAAGGCTAAAGGAGAAATACTATGAACTCAACTAGCCAAATTGTTTTTCAAAGAATTTAGAACTCAGCCCAAAGAAGCAAATAACATGTGACAAAGTAGCTTTTTTCTGATAACATATGCACTTTAGAATTCTTTTTTCTTCTCTTCCTCTTCAAGATGCATACAAGATGCAATGTGACTTGGTGGAAAGAATATTAAATTTTGTATTCAAGGACTTAGAGTAATATCTTTTCTCTGTTATTCAACTACCTAGTCAATTTTAATCTTCATTGAATATATCTTCAGTTATTGTATAAATAACTCATAAAGATTTGCATATGGGGCAGCTAGGTGGCGCAGTGGTTAGAGCACCAGCCCTGAAGTCAGGAGGACCTGAGTTCAAATCTGGTCTCAGACACTTCCTAGCTGTGTGACCCTGGGCAAGTCACTTAACCCCAATTGCCTCAGCAAAAAGCAAAAAAAAAAAAAAAAAAAAAGATTTGCATAGGTGGGGAATAGGCATAAAAGCCATTAGTTAGTGATGTTTTCCTGGTCATTTTTTTTCAGAATTAATAAAGTCAGATTTTTTTCAATGTCTTGGAAATCCTCCCCTACTTCATATATTTTGCATAACAATCCCTAATGCTGTCACAATTATATCACCCTCCAACATGGATTTCCATTATACATTTGATTCATCCAGTTGTTTTTCCAATCTATATAAATATTTATGATTTCAAGGGCATTTCTGCTTTCCCAGCGGCATATCTAAGTCTTTGATTTTGGTGTCCAAATGGAGTAATTTAACTGCCCTTGGCAGAAAAAAGTTTGTTACAATAATTTTACAAATATTTCCCATTTTCTTTAGTTTTTATTTTAGTATGTGGTGAACTTTGATAGCCATCATTCTTCATTTTGTGAGTAAATCAGATAGTTGCTAAGTCATTTTCTGGACTCTTTGGTCTTCTTATTGGGGTCATTAATTTAATTTACATTGTTCAAAATTATTACAATCACATCATTGTTAATTCATTTCATAGTTTTGATGGTCAATTACTCATTTAAATAGTTCAGGTGTGTTTTAATTTTATTACACATTTTATTATTGTTCTTCTACTTATATTTTGCTAATTCTGATTTTAGCTCTGACAAGTTATTGTTCACCCTGTATACAAGACAGTTAACTCACAACTAGAAGAAAAAGTTAATATTCTGCTTATTTGGTATGTCTGTTGGAGACAAATCTACCTTTCTAGTAGATACTGATACTACCACCTCAGTTTTACAGACTGAAACATTTTGAACTTCACAAGTTTAGTTCCTGGACAATACCACCTTAAGATATTCATTTCTCTAAGATCAGGACAGTTAAAACATAAAGATACGGAAGCAGCCATATGCTCATGGACACATGATAACTAGGTGAGAGACAAGTTTTCTGCCGTTCTCCCACCAGCCTTTCTAGATGTAGCTGAAAGCAGTCTCTTACACTTCCAAGCCAATAGGAAAAGAAAAAAAATGAGGGTCATCTCTTTAGTATGATTTCCAAATTTTAGTTCTGCAACTGTTGTTTCCTATTTCCAAACTCCTGAATCTATCAGCTTTTTAGATCAGGAGTCAATTAAAGAACTCTTTCATTTGTAGAAGCATCTCCCATCATTCCCTAGTAGTATAGCCAGAAGTAGTGCCCCTAAGTTGCATATATGTGGTGGACTAGAACTAAGCAGGGAATATCTATACGTAATTTGTATAACCAATTAGCAAGGCCAAATCTGAGTATATCCCATGCTCAATATAGCAGCACAGTTAGAATGTTAGTATTAAAAGTAGTGGCCTTTATTTCTGTTCAACAAGGCCTTTTGAATCAGTTAGAAACTAAAATCAGAGTCCTAGATGTGCTTACACAGGAGAAAGAAATTATGCACTAAAGAGAATAAAGGTGAAAAAAAAAACCAACTAGATGGACCAAATATATATATAAAGAATATTCATATTGAAGGTGACAATAGGGAAAACAGTAAGGGACTGATTTTATAATATGTTATATAAAATAGGGGGTATTTCCAAGGAGATTAAAGAAATTTCACAGTTGAGAACAATGACCAGGTTTCAAGCATGGGTGAGTGAGAGGATGGTGGTACCCTCAACAATAATAGAGAAGTAAGGAAAAAGGCAGGGTTTAGAGGAAAATATAATGCCACTGCCATTGTGTGACCCTGGACTGGCTACTTAACCTCTCTACATGTATCTCCTTACATTTCCAATGAAAATTGAGGGAGTTATCTCAGAGAACTACTAGGAGACCATTCTTCATTATCTTTGATAGAGAGGTGGAGAGATTATAGAATGTTTATATACTCTGTCAGATGTTGTCACAATATTGGTCATTTTCTCAGAATTATTTTTCCTTAGTGATAAGGGAGGATTTAATGTTAGGGAGTACATTTTATCTAAAAAGTATTATGATGTAAAAAGGTACAAATTAAAGATTTCATTTTATATTTTTTTAATAAAGGAAAAACAATGAGAGGTTGGACTATATAGTTTCTAAGGTTCCTTTCAACTCAAATTTATGATAGTATAAACTAGTGAAAATTTTTCATTTTTTATTTTTTATTTGTGCTTTTAGTATAATTTTTTAAAATAAAAAGATGTATTGCATAATCTAAGACTGCAGATCAAAAAATGAAAAGTTTTAGACTCTGTACTATACCAGTGTCACAAAAGCATTTCTTTGTTGCAGAGATCCCCAAGTTTGGAGAGCTGTTGTTGGAATCAATAATCTTGTCCAAAGCCCTAAGACATCTAAGAAAATGCAAATTGATCAAATCATTATCCATCCACACTTTATCCCAGAAAAATATGTAAATGATATTGCACTTTTTCATTTAAAAAGAGCAGTGAATTATAATAAGTATATTCAGCCTATCTGCCTACCATTCTTTGATTTTCTGCCAAACTTGACCAGAAGAACAAGATGCTTCATAAGTGGCTGGGGCCAAACAAGAAACAAAGGTAAATATTGGCCATTTATTAAGATAATGATCCTTTGCCCAGGTTCATTTGGTTGACAGCAAGTCTGAAGTTGAGCAGAGACAGTGATTTACAAGCGCATTTCTATATGACCTCACATAGGATGTAATGTAAAGGTAAGCTCTAGGGGTGATTGTCATTTGACATGCACATTAGTCCTGCTGTTGGTTCTGTAGGACCAGATAGCTTATTGTACCCTCCTCTAGCATGCTCCCATATGTATAGAGGAGAGTATGAAAGGGCAAAGAGTATGCTATTTCAATAGTTCCAATTCAAACCTATTCAACCAGTGCCAAAAAAAAAAAAAAAAAAAAAAAAAAAAAAAAAAAAAGGAGGAATGGACAGAAGAAAAGGCATTCAATTTTACTGATCAATCATTAATAAAGTTGTTTTCTGTAAGATAAGCAACAGCAGGACAAAATTAATAGTAAGCTTGCATTGGAGTCAGGAAGACTAGAGGTTAAATACTACTTCTGCTGCCCCACTATGTGATCTTGGGAGAGTGGCAACCTCTTAGGAGTCCAAGCAGCTCTCTCATATTCTAGGCTACAGAGCAGGGATTCATCTGCATTAAAAGAAGAAATTTCAATTCCTTCACTAGGAATTCTCCATGCTGATGAAATAATAGGTTTGATTTTTTAAAATTGCATAACATAAATTATTGTGATGGAAATAACAAGCTTTAAGAAAGGGTGAGTTGGTTGATTTTTAGAAAAAGATGGAAAGATTTGCATGAAATAATGAAGAGCAAAATGCACAAAACCAAGAAAATATTGCATACGCTAGCAGCATATTTTTATTTTTTATTGATTCTTTTTAAATATTATTCATGTTTCTCAATTTAACATTCATTTTTGTATGAATTTATGTTCCAAACTTTTCTCCCTTCCTCCTTCACTTCTCCCCTCCCCAAGATAGCAGGTAATCTGATATAGTTAAAACACATGCAATCCCTTTAAACATATTTCCATATTTGTTATGTTATGCAAGAAAAATCAGACCAAAAGCGGGGAAAAAATCCATGGGAAAGAAAAAGCAAAAAAACCAAACAAGCAAAAAAAGGTGAAAATACTATACTTCAATCCACATTCAGTCTCCACAGTTCTCTCTCTCTCTGAATATGAATGGCATTTTCCATTTCAAATCTGTTGGAATTATCTTGAATTACTACATTGCTAAGAAAAGCTAAGTCCATCACAGTTGATCATCACATAATTTTGCTTTTGCTGTCTACAATGTTTTCTTTATTCTCACTTCACTTAGCATAAATTCATATAAGTCTTTCCAGGCTTTCTGAAATCATCCTGTTCATCATTTCTTATAGAACAATAATATTGCATTACATTCATATACCATCACTTAGTCAACCATTTTCCAACTGATGGGCATCCAGTTTCCAGTTCCTTGCCATTACAAAAAGAGCTGCTACAAACATTTTTGCCCATGTGGATCCTTTTCCCTCTTTTATGATCTCTTTAGGATACAGACCCAGGAATGATATTGCTGAATCAAAAGGTATGCAGAGTTTTATAGCACGTTAGACAGAGTTGCAAATTATTTTACAGAATGGTTAGGTCATTTCACAACTTCAGCAACAATGAATTAGTGTCCCAGTTTTCCCACATCCCCTCCAACATTTATTATTATCTTTTCCTGTCATCTTATCCAATCTGAGAGGTGTAAAGTAGTACCTCAGAGTTGTCTAAATTTGCATTTCTCTAATCACTAGTATTTTTCCATATGACTAGAAATGCCTTAAAATTCTTCATCTGAAAATTATCTGTTCATATTCTTTGACCATTTATCAATTGGAGAATGACTTGTATTATAAATTTGAGTCAGTTCTCTAGATATTTTAGAAATGAGGCCTTTAATAGAAACACTGGCTAATAACAGCAATATTCTTTTTTTAAAAGCTTTTCATTTTCAAAACATGTGCAAAAATAATTTTCAACATTCACCCTTGCAACATCTTATGTCCACCTTTTTTCCCTCCCTTCCTCTCACTCCTTCCCCTAGAGGGCAAGCAATCCAATATGTTAAACATGTGCAATTCTTCTATACATATTTCCACAATTATCATGCTGCACAATAAAAATCAGATCAAAAAGAAAAAATGAGAAGGAGAACAAAATGCAAGCAAATGATAAAAATAGCAAAAATAATATGTTTTGATCCACACTCAGTTCCCGCAGTCCTCTCTCTGAGTGCAGATGGCTCTCTTCATCACAAGATCATTGGAACTGGCCTGAATCACCTCACTAATAGCAATATTCTAAGAACAACTTGGAATGACAACTCATTTTGTGTATTATAAATATTCAAATAAACTACAAAGGGCCTATGAAGGAAGATGCTATCCATATTCAAAGAACTGATAAATAGAAGTATGGTATAGTTTTACACACACACACACACACACACACACACATATATATATACACACATATACATATATATGTGTGTGTGTGTATGCATTTTTACATCTAATGATAGTAGAATAAAATTAAAATACTTCCTTTCCTCAAGGAATTTACATTCTACTATTTATGTTAGGTACTCAGATTAATAAATACAAAGCAAATGAATGCCAGGAGGCAAGAAGATATAATGGAGAGAACATTCAGAGGAGTCTGAAGCTATGGATTCAATTCCCAACTCTTCTCTTTCTAAGTATTTTAAAATAATTTCTTAATGAGTGCCAAACACTTCTAATCTAGGCATGAAGACTGAATTTGCAAGGTTACCAGTATCACCTATGTCTGTGAAGGCAAAAAGTATAGCCCATGAATGCTCCCTGTAGATTTTAAAAGTTGGAACAGTAGTGGGAATCTGTCCCTGAATAGGGCCTGGAGTATTGTCCTGCTTTATCCTATCCTTTCTGTTGCTTTTCTTGTTCTAGTTAGAGTAACAGGTGTAATCCAAGGTTCAAAACCTAATTGCATGGAACTATCCTCATTAGTAGAGAAGCACTCACTTCTGGGAGTATTTCACCCAATCTCCAGCCTGATGGTAGCTTTGTGCAATTGAGCTTTGAGGCTCATGTTTTATGGAGATGAAAATGTGCATGATTTCAAATTCTGTTTAGACATTCATTAGTCCATGGAATTGGGTGACCCTTTTTCTATCTATATTATTGTCAGAAATGTAATATAGTGTTGAACACAGGGCTTTCCTCTTGATGTTTTTCTTTGAAAAGAAAGTCTGGAATTGTAAGTTCTGACTGAACAATTACCAAACTTCCTAATTTCCCAAATGTTTTGTGGTTTTTTATTGTAGGTCCATATTCTTCTATTTTGCAAGAAGCAGAAGTTCATTATATTCCTCGAAACACCTGCAATAGTGAAGAAAGCTATGATGAAATTGTTCCAAACACTTCATTTTGTGCAGGAGAAGAAGATGGAACTGTTGATACTTGCTTGGTAAGGTTCAACAATTCTCCTTTAAAATTAAGTCAAATGACACAACTACTGCTGATCTTCAGGAGATACAGAAGCTTGCTGATTAGCATCAGTTTTACATTTGCCAGGAATCAAAACTAACTTAGTTTCAGCCTCCCTAACAAAAAGTATTGGAGGCAACTAAGGTCTATCTTGCCCACCTGAAGCTAGCATAGTTCACTACTGATTTGAAACAAGTACCTTATATATACATAAGTGTATATGTGTGTGTGTGTACATTGTTTTTATAAAAGTCATCTCCCATTCTATTTCTTTCATTAAAACTTTCCCTTTTGACCAAAACAAAACAAAACAAAATTTGAGTGAAAACGTCTGATACAGAGACAATAAATAGAATATTCTCTGCTCTAAAAGAAGAGGCATGTTTCTTAATCTCTTCTCCAGAATCTTCTTTGTTTTTCCCTTTTATTCAGAATTCAACTTCCTTTTCCTTCTTCATTCCTTGTGTGTATTATTCTCTTGGTTCTGCTTATTTCATCAAATAAATCTTTTTTTCATTTTTTAAAATAATAGCTTTTTATTATTAAAATATATGCAAAGATAGTTTTCAACATTCCCCCTTGCAAAACCTTGTTCTGAATTTTTCTCCCTCCCTTCTTCCCCCATCCCTTAGATAGTAAGCGATCTATGTTAAACATGTACAATTCTTCTATACATATCTCCACATTTATCGTCTGCACAAGAAAAATCAGATCAAAAAGAAAAAAATGAGAAAACAAAAAAACAAGCAAACAACAACCACAAAAGTGATTCAAAAGTGAAAATACTATGTTGTGATCCATATTCAGTCCCCATAGTCTCTCTCTGGGTGCAGATGGCTCTTTCCATCATAAGTCTATTGGAATTGGTCTGAATTACCTCATTGTTGAAGAGAGCCATGTCCATCAGAATTGATCATCATATAGTATTGTTGTTGCTGTGTACAATGATCTCCTGGTTCTGCTGATTTCACTCAGCATCAGTTCATGTAAGTCTCTCCAGGCCTCTCTGAAATCATCCTGCTGGTCATTTCTTACAGAACAATAATGTTCCATTATTCAGCCATTCTTCAACTGATGGGCATCCACTCAGCTTCCAGTTCCTTACCACTGAACAAAGGGCTACTACAAACATTTTTGCATGATGTAGGTCCTTTTCCCTTTTTTATGATCTCTTTGGGATACAGGCCCAGTAGAGACACTGCTGAATCATAGTTTGATAGCCCTTTGGGCATAGTTCTAAGAGCATATAAATCTTATGTTTTTCAGAATTCTTTGTATCTGTCATTTATTTTTTAAATAATACTCTACTGTATACATATATACATACATACATATATATGTATACACACATGCACACACACACACACACACACACACACACCCATAGAACCCCATAGTTCTATCACAAAGAATGCTGCTATGAATATTTTGGTATGTACTGAATCTTTAACTTTCTTGGGACAAATGTCCAGAAATGAATGGAGATGGACAGTTTAGTCACTTTTTCTTCATAATTCCAAACTGAAATCCAGAACATGTGAACTGCTTCATAGCTCCATTAGTAGAGAACATTTCTACAGTTTTTCCTATAATGACTATTTCTTATCTTTGTTAATTTTTTATCATTTTGCATAGTCTGAGATAAAACCTGAGTTCTTATGAATATTAAAATTAAATTAAATTCTCCTATTTGACTTAGAGTGATGTTTGATATGTTCAATTATATACTTTGCAGTTCTTCATTTGAAAACAATTCACATTTCAAACAGAATGGAAAAGCAAGATTCATATTGACATTAGTGTACATTTTACAGACTCACAGAATTTGAAGGTTGGAAGATCTCACAAAGCCTACCTAAGCTAACCCATATCTCCAGAGGTCCATCCTCTGAAGACTTCCAAGGAACAGAACCATCCTCTTTTCCATCTCTTGAGTCAACCTATTCTATGTTTATGTAATTCTAATTGTTAGGAAGTTTTTTGTAACATCTAGCCTCATGCAGTGTCTGCCGATTACTTCTGGTTTTGCCTTCTAGGAGAACAAAACAGAAGAAAATTAGGCCCTCCTCTGTATTATGGCACTTCAGATACTTGAAGACACTCATCCTCTCCCACCACTTCTTCACTCCTGGACTCCAAGCCTTCTCTTTTCTAGGCTAGACATCTCTACTTCTTTCAATTGATCATCATATCAGATGGACCCAAGGCCTTTAGCTATCCTGATTGCCCTCTTCTGGATGCTTTCTAGCTTTATCAGCATCCTTAAACTGTGACACTCAGAATTGAACTCAATACACTATATTGTAACATTGACATTGAACCCCAACCTCTACTGAGAAGGCCAGGTATGTTATATTTCACTCTTTCCTCAGGGTTCTCTGGTACCTTAAGGGTATTTGAGAATGTCTATACTCTTTGTTATTGGTTCTGTTCCCACCAATTGTGTTCTGCCCCTTGGAGGGGATATAGGTTCCCCTGTATCCATTTACATTAGCTAGGTCAGATTGGCTTTGACAAAGGAATATTTACTTCAAGGTATGATCACAAATATAGAAACATACTTGTCCCAACAATAAGACATAATCTTCCTTTTCCCTTGGGAGAAGGAAAGGGATTAGGTTTATAATTTAGTATGATTCTCATAGAGCAAGGTTCCAGTTCAAAATCCAAAATGAACCTTGGGCTTGAGTCCCAGGCACCTTGACTTTTCAGAGTTTCCATGTGAGCCTGGCTGAATGTACCCACTACTCTGCAATCTTGGGTCCAAGGGATCCATGGCATATGAGGATCATCTCTGGCACCTGAAACCAAGCAGGACAAACCACACAGAACAGAAACATACATCTGCAGGCCTATTTCTTGGAGCCAAAGAGAAGAACTGAGGGAAGGAAAGTCCTTTGCTTATTCATGGTGTCCTAACTTAGGGTGATGAACTAGGATCTTTGGCCCCTGGACATACCAAAGAAGAGTTCCAAAAAGCCATGTAGTGGAAAAAAGAGTTGCCACAAAGGGACCAAAAGGTTTAGTTCCACCAGATTTAAAGGCATGTGGTACAGAAATAAGGAAGTCTCCATCTGGCCCTGGAGATTTTTTCTTAGGGAGTTGGTTAATAGTTTGTTCTATTTCTTTTTCTAATATGGGGCTATTTAAATAATTTATATCCTCTTCCGTTAACCTGGGCAATCTATATTTTTGTAGATATTCCTCCATTTCATTTAGATTATCAAACTTACTGGCATAAAGTTGGGCAAAGTAACTCCTAATTATTGCTCTAATTTCCTCTTCATTGGAGGAAAGTTCTCCCTTATCATTCTTGAGACTAACAATTTGATTTTCCTCTTTCCTTTTTCTTATCAAATTAACTAAAGGCTTATCTATTTTGTTGGTTTTTTCATAGAACCAACTCTTAGTTTTATTTATTAATTCAATAGTTTTCTTATTTTCAATTTTATTAATTTCTTCTTTTATTTTTAGAATTTTCAATTTGGTATTTAATTGAGGGTTTTTAATTTGTTCTTTTTCTAGTTTTTTTTAAATAATCAGCCCAATTCATTGATCTTGTCTTTCTCTATTTTATGCAAGTAAGCATCTAGAGATATAAAATTGCCCCTTATAACCGCTTTGGCTGTATCCCACAAATTTTGGTATGTTGTCTCATTATTGTCATTCTCCTGGATGAAATTATTGGATGTGTCTATGATTTGCTCTTTCACCCATTCATTCTTCAGAATTAGATTATTTAATTTCCAATTAACTTTTGGTCTATTTTCTCCTGGCCTTATATTGCATGTGATTTTTATTGCATCATGATCTGAAACCAACTCCCTAAGAAAAAATCTCCAGGGCCATATGGATTTACATGTGAATTCTACCAAACATTCAAAGAACAATTAATTCCAATACTACACAAACTATTTGAGAAAATAGGGACAGAAGGTATACTGCCAAATTCCTTCTATGAGACTGATATGGTGCTGATAGCTAAATCAGGTAGGGTAAAAACAGAGGAAAAAAAAAACTATAGACCAATTTCCCTAATGAATATTGATGCAAAAATTTTAAATAAGATATTAGCAATGAGATTACAGAAAGTCATCTCCAGGATAGTACACTATGACCAAGTAGGATTTATACCATGGATGCAGGGCTGGTTCAATATTAGGGAAACTATCAGCATAATTAATTATATTAATAACCAAACTAACAAAAACCATATTATTATCTCAATAGATGCAGAAAAAGCATTTGATAAAATCCAACACCCTTTCCTATTAAAAACACTAGAGAGTATAGGAATAAATAGGCTTTTTCTTAAAATGATTAGTAGCATCTACTTAAAACCATCGGCAAGCATCGTATGTAATGGAGACAAACTAGAACCATTCCCAATAAGATCAGGAGTGAAACAAGGCTGCCCACTGTCACCATTACTATTTAATATTGTATTAGAAATGTTAGCTTTGGCAATAAGAGAAGAAAAAGAGATAAAAGGAATTAGTTTAGGTAATGAAGAAACCAAATTATCATTCTTTGCAGATGACATGATGGTATACTTAGAGAACCCTAGAGACTCAACTAAAAATACTAGAAACAATTCACAACTTTAGCAAAGTTGCAGGATTCAAAATTAATCCACATAAATCATCAGCATTTTTATATGTTATCAACAAAATTCAGCAGCAAGAGATACAAAAAGAAATTCCATTCCAAATAACGAATGATAGGATAAAATATTTGGGAATCTATCTGCCAAGGAAAAGTCAGAAACTATACGAACTAAACTACAAAACACTTTCCACACAAATAAAATCAGACGTAATCAATTGGAAAAACATTAAGTGCTCATGGGTAGGCAGAGCGAATATAATAAAAATGACAATACTACCCAAACTAATCTACTTATTTAGTGCCATACCAATCAAACTCCCAAGAAATTATTTTACAGATCTAGAAATAAATAGTAGCAAAGTTCATTTGAAAGAACAAAAGGTCAAGTATTTCAAGGGGATTAATGAAAAAAAAAAAAGGCAGATGAAGGTGGCCTTGCTGTACCAGATCTAAAACTATATTATAAAGCAGCGGTCATCAAAACCATTTGGTACTGGCTGAGAAATAGAGCAGTCGATCAGTGGCATAGAATAGGATATCAGGACAAGCTAGGTAATAACGTTAGCCATTTAGTGTTTGATAAACCCAAAGACCCCAGCTTTTGGGATAAGTACTCACTATTCGGCAAAAACTGCTGGGAAAATTGGAAACTAGTGTGGAAGAAATTAGGGCTTGACCCATATCTAACACCACATACCAAGATAAGATCTAAATAGGTTCATGGTCTAGATATGAAGAGTGATATTGTAAGCAAATTAGAGGAACATAGCATAGTTTACCTCTCAGACCTGTGGAGATGGAATAAATTTATGTCCAAAGAAGATCTGGAACTCCTAATTGAACACCAGATAGATAATTTTGATTATATTAAGTTAAAAAGTTTCTGTACAAACAAAACTAATGCAGACAAGATTAGGAGGGAAGCATCAAACTGGGAAATCATCTTTACATTTAATGGTTCTGATAAAGGCCTCATTTCTAAAATATATAGAGAATTGTCTCATATAAGAATTCAAGCCACTCTTCAATAGACAAGTGGTCAAGGCTTATGAACAGACTATTTTCAGATGATGAAATTAAAACCATCTCTAGTCATATGAAAAGTTGCTCCAAATCACTATTGATCAGAGAAATGCAAATTAAGACAACTCTGAAGTACCACTACATACCTGTCAGATTGGCTAAAATGACAGGAAAAGATAATGATGAATGTTGGAGGGGATGTGGGAAAACTGGGACACTGATACATTGTTGGTGGAACTGTGAACGGAGCCAGCCACTCTGGAGAGTAATTTGGAATTATATTCAAAAAGTTATCAAACTGTGCATACCCTTTGACCCAGCAGTGTTTCTATTGGGCCTATATCCCAAAGAGATCTTAGAGGAGGGAAAGGGCCCCACATGTGCAAGAATGTTTGTGGCAACCCTTATTGTAGTGGCTAGAAACTGGAAAGTGAATGGCTGCCCATCAATTGGAGAGTGGCTGAATAAATTATGGAATATGAATGATATGGAATATTATTGTTCTGTAAGAAATGATCAGCAGGATGATTTCAGAGAAGCCTGGAGAGACTTGCATGAACTGATGCTGAGTGAAACTAGCAGAACCAGGAGATCATTATACACAGCAACAACAATATTACATGATGATCAATTCTGATGGACATGGCTCTCTGCAACAATGAAATGTCTCAAACCAGTTCCAATTGTTCAGTGAAGAAAACCATATCCACCCAGAGAGAGGGATATGAAATATGGACCACAACATAACATTTTCATGATCTCTATTGATGTTTGCTTGCATTGTGTTTCCTTTCTCTGATTTTCCTTTTTTTTCTTATAGATAGGATTTTTCTTGCACAACTTGTCAAGTATTTCAACATTATTAACATGTAGTGGACTTCCTGCCATCTAGGGGAGGGGAGGGGACTGGGGGTAAAATTTCTAATGGAAAGCTTTGTAAAGATCAATGCTAGGGAACTACCCATACATATGTTATACAAATAAAAAGCTTTAATAAAAAAAAAAAAGAAGAAGAAATAAGGAGGTCTCCATGCAGGCTCCAAAGGCCTCCCAAGATTCCCTCTTCATTAATAGAACTGGGTGTATCCAGTTCAGCCCAGGTTCCAAGATCAGAGTAGAGTGAATGTTTCCCTTCCCTATTCCTGAAAATGTGACTCTCTTAATGATTCTCAAGACTGTATTAGCTCTTTTTGACTGCCACATCCCAATGATGGCTCATTTCAAGCTTGCAGTTCATTAAAAAAAAAAAAACTCAGGTATTTTCAGAACAACTGTTGTCTAACCACGTCTCCCCTACTATATATAGTTGAAGTTAATATTTTGTGTCCCGATGTAAAACTCTAAATGTAGCATAGTTGAATTGCCTTTTATTAGGTTCAGCTCAGTATTGTGCCTATAGAGATCTTTTGATACTCTTACCTTTATCATCCATTGTTAGTTATCTGGACTAGCTTTGTGCCATCTGTAAATTTGTAAAATCTTTGCCTTTTGCCTTTATGTGTCCTGGGCTAAGAACAGATTCCTGGGGCACTCCACTGGAGAACAAAAATCAGATTTCTGGATCAAAGGATTAGATAAACTTTTTGAATCTGAATACCAACTACTTTTGAATCCATTTGATAAAGTATTTTATACTTTTTTATACTGGCTCTTTTTAACAATGAGGTGCTTCAAGGCAATTCTAATAGACTTGGGATGGAAAATGCCAATCATATCCATGTTTGACCCCTGGACACAGGGAGAAAGAACTATGGAGACTATGGATCAAAGTATAGTATCTTTATCCTTTGTTGTTGTTGTTGTTGTTTTATTTGCTTGGTGTTTTTTTTCTTTTTGTGTGTTTTCCCCTCATATATCTGATATTTTTGTGCAGCATAACAAATATGGAAATATGTTTAGAAGAAGTACACATATTTAGTTTATAATAGATTGCTTGGTATCTTGAAGAGGGGAGAAAGGGGAGGAGAAGGAGAAAAATTTGGAACACAGATTTTGCAAAGGTAAATGTTGAGAACTTTCTTTACATATATTTGGAAAAATAAAATACTATTAAAAATAAGTAAATTGAAAAAAAAGCAGAGTATTCCATTCCCACAGTATTTCCTTCATCTACTAAATAACAATAACATTGCAAAAGAAAATGGCCTGTTTTTGATGTGAAATGCTGGTTTTCATAATCCCTTCTTTCCTTTCTAGATGTGTAGTAACCATTTCATTAATAATAATCTGTTCTAAAGTCTTACCAGAACTCAAAGTTAAAGTCACTGGACTATAATTTTCAAAGTTTCTCTTGCCTTTTTTGAAAATCAGCATCCTTTTTCAGTCTAATGGTGCCTTTTCTGTTTTCCATAATCTTTCTGATATCATAGCTAGTGACTTGGTAATCATGTCAGTATCCAAAGATGCAGCTTATTTGAATTGTTTTTTTTTTATTTCACTATTTTATTTATTTATTTTATTTGAACTGGTTTTGTTGTTGTTCAGTCATGCCTGACTCTCTATGACTTCCATCTGGAGGTTATTTGATGCAGCTTATTTGAATTGTTTTTTTTTGTTTTTTTTAAATTATTTATTTATTTAATTTGAACTGGTTTTGTTCTTGTTCAGTCATGTCTGACTCTCTATGACTTCCATCTGGAGTTATCTTGGCAAAGATATTGGAGTAGTTTGCCATTTCTTTCTTTGTCTCATTTTACAGATGAAGAAATAAGCAGAGTTAAGTGACTTGCCCAGGTCACACAGCTAGTACATATCTCAGATGCAATTTGAACTCAGATCCTGCTGACTTGAGGACCAGTGTTCTATCCACTATGCCACCTAGCTGCCCTCATGAACAAGTTGATTTGAATTCTTCAATGGCAGCAAAGGTCTTGTTGCAGTTCCTTCAAATGATGCTTATGTTATATAAACTCAAAGCCTTTAGCTATCCTGATTGCCCTCTTCTGGACACTACTTAGCTTATTATTTCTTGACCAGCTTCTTGGATTAGTCATTTTTTGTTGTCATGTCTGAAAATATAAAGCTTATCTATCTGGACAAAGGAAACTGAAGCAACAAAGCAGCTCTGCCTTCTCTATTAGTAGGGATAGTACCTTTTTCTATCCACACAGAATAAATTTCCTATCCCTATCTCCTTTTTATTCCCTTTTTCTTTTTCCCATCCCTTTCCTTACCTTTCCTCATTTGCTTGTTTTCCCCTCCCTTCTTCTTCCCAAAGGACCATCTCATAGAACAAATAGTGTGTTGTTTTTTTTAAAGAAGAAAAAAAATCAGCAAAGCCAATGGATGGAAAAAAATCTGAACATATGCAGTGTGTAGCACTTATGGACCTCCCACCTCCACAGCAAATAGGTTGGAACAATCTTCTTATCTTTCTTCATTTAGAGTCCAGTTTGATCTTTATAATTTTGTTACATTTGCTTTTCATTTTTTAATGTTTGATTCTTTTCATTTCTATTGTTATAGTTACTGTATTGTTTTCTTTGTTTACTTCACTATGCATCAATTCATGTAAATATTTCCACACTTCTCTGTATTTATCACATACATCATTTCTTATGACATAGTAATATTTAATTACATTCATGTGCCTTGATTTGTTTAGGCATTTCCCAATTGTTGTCATTTACTTTGTTTTCTCTTCCTAGCACTCACAATAAATGCTGC
The DNA here is from genome assembly GCA_023553655.1 of Myrmecobius fasciatus. Lineage (NCBI taxonomy): Eukaryota > Metazoa > Chordata > Mammalia > Dasyuromorphia > Myrmecobiidae > Myrmecobius > Myrmecobius fasciatus. Next base: position 85,636 of record JAJPUD010006960.1, read on the forward strand.
TATACATATTTTGTTATGGAGGATGATTTTCCTCTTATTGATAGCTTCCTTGGAGTATTGGCTCATGGAGTCTCTGATTCAAGGGATATAGAAATTTTAGTCACTTTATTTGAATAATTTCAAATTGCTTTCCAATATGATTTTATAGTTTCATAACTCCACCAATAATGATTAGTGTGGTTATCATTCCACAAACTCTTCAGCATTAGGTAGTGGCATTTTCTGGTCCTCTTGGCCAATTTGCAGAGTGAGGTGAAACTTGAGGATTATTCTGATTTGTACTTCTCTTATTATTGGTGATTTGGAGCATTCTTTCATGTGATTGTGAATACTTTGCATCTCTATTTTTTTATTTTTATAGGTTCTAATTATGGTGTCACTTAAGTATTGATTTAAAAAAACTCTAAACAAAAAAAATAAATATATCTCTGCTCTCTTAGAGCTTCATAATAAACCAAGGACCTTCACTAATTTGTTGAAACAAATTGTGAATGGGATTGGCTGTGGCAAGGAAGAGAAAATGTAAATGGAATGACCCTCTCTAGCTTTTATGAGTGGTTTTAAGGTAATCTTATAACCTTACTTCTCTGTAGTCAGTTTCCTCATCTGTAAAATCAGGGGGTTGGATGAGATATTCCCTAAGAGGACTCAATCTATAAATGTATAGATTAGTCATTCATAGTTTTACAATTTACTTTTCCTTATTTTGTTGCAATTGTTGTCTTTATATGTGATTGATTTTTCAAAGGCTCACCATAGTTCATTTCTATAAGTGTACTCAGAATTTTTGTGTTAGCTGTCTTTTGCCTTAAAGAAGAATAGTATCTGACTGAGAAGCTGATCTTAAAATGAAACCCCTTTCTTCTCAACTTACAATTCTTATAATTTTTGGTTTTTTATTTCTCCTTCATGTTGGGAGAAAATTACTGGGTGATTTAGTTTGCCATTTGGTGATATATTATGGTGTGTGTTTGGTTTTTTTCTTGGCTGATTTTGCAAAGTTGCTTCTCTATTGTTGTGGCTATAGGTTTTGAAGAACATGAGTGTAGAATAGGTACTGATCAGGAAATCCTTGATCAATTGAGTTCCTCTCTCCCATATAATCCAACTGATGAAATTTCAGGTACTTGACAGGCAGGCAGATGCAACAAAATAATAAAGTTTTGCTCTTTTCAGCCTTTCAGTAGTTGTTTTTGTAGATTGTAAAGAGTGAGAAGCCTGTAGTGGCCCATTCAGACTTTATAAAAAAAGTCCACCACTTTCAGGTTTTGATGGACTAGTTTAAAGAAAGTTAGAAAAGTGCTTATACTTCTTTACTCCTGAAGTTCCTCAATTAAGCTAATGAAATTACATGGTAGCTATTTATTGCCTTACTGGTGGGTTTAAAAATCATGAGCAAGCTCTCAGAAGAGATTCATCTTTGACAATAAAGAAAAGAATCAAAAAAAAAGAAAGAAAGAAAAGAAAAGAATCAGTCATAGAAGAACCAAGCTTTTTTTTCCCTTGTGACTCTTCCTGAATGCCACAGGAAGGGTGAGGAGATTTCTCTGTCTTCCTGTTACTCCATCAGCAATGGTTCTTTGTAGTAGAGCAACTCATTTGGCAGAAGACACTATATCCAACAGAGAGAAGGCTTTAGAGAGTTTAACTACATGATTGCGTAGAGTTGTGAAAGAAAACTGGAAGCTCAGTGGACTCATAACCTCAACAGAGATGATGAACATGACAAATATTTCAGTTTATGTTCAACTTTTTGTGACTCATTTAGAGTTTTTTTTGGCAAGATACTGGAATGTTTTTGCCATTTCCTTCTCCAGCTCATTTTTACAGATGAGTAAACTGAGGCAAACAGGGTTAAGTATCTTGCCCAGGGTTTCACAGCTAATGAATGAGACTGCATTGAACTCAGGGAGATGAGACTTCCTGATTTCAGGCCCAACACTATCAACTGCCTCACCTAGCTGCCCTAATAATGATGATGAAGTTATAAAGTTTTATTCTAGTGAATATTTTTGAACTAGATTTACTGATTTTTCTGCTGCTTTTGATATTTTGTCTTCTTTCAGGACAATTTCATTTCTTAGTAAAACTATATTTTTATATCATTCAGAGATGTTACTGAATTTCATTATCATCTTGTCTTTTTAAAACTTAAAAAAAAACAGTCAAGTCTTTCCTTTCTAATATTAAATTTTCCTTTTTTAATTTACAATCCTTATCAGCAAATAAATTAGCTTTATAGTAATTCCACCTTTGTTTTATGGGGCACTGTTGATGTTAATTCATTGGATATTTTAAAATTTTTTCATTTGATATCTTCACGTTCTCAATGTGGCATAGCATTCATTATGAGTAGAAAATTGGCCTCAGAAGCATGAAGACCTGGATTCAAGTGTTGCTGTTAGCACACACTAACTGTAACTGTGGCCAAATCACTTAACTTCTCAACAGAAAACTAGTCTAAGGCTGATATGTTTTAGAAAATTTCCAGAATCTCAAGATTCCCCAAACTCTCATATCATTAAAATCACAAATTGAGTTTATATATATATATACATATATGTGTATATGTATATGTACATATGTATATATACATATATATATATATTGCATACATGTCCATTATGTTAGAACTGGTTTTTTTTTCTACTTTTTCCCCCTTTTCTATGAGGCAATTTCCTTTTGAAGTTTTTTTATCACTTTTTTCTAGAATATCTTTTGCTGTTGCTGTTGTAAGAACAAACGTGGGGAAGTGAGCACATTATGACATGTACCCTAAATTTGGGAGAGCAAATATCAAAGAACTCAGAGAAAGAATAGGTAGCATCCTATAGCTTAGCATTTTATAAGGGTTTATTAGTTTTAGAGATGGAGTACTTTCAAGAATGAAATTCTTTTTTTTTGCTTTTTGCTGAGGCAATTGAGGTTAAGTGACTTGCCCAGGGTCACACAGCTAGGGAATGTTATGTGTCTGAGATCAGATTTGAACTCAGGTCTTCCTGACTTCAGGGCTGGTGCTCTATCCACTGCGCCACCTAGCTGCCCCAAGAATGAAATTCTTAAGACACAAAGAGAAACAATTCTGTTGAGGAAAAGGATTGTCAAAGTGACTGATGTGGATACAAAAATAATTAACCAAATGACTTAGATTTTAAGAAGGAGAAAGCAAGGACAAATAATGGTAAAGTATAACATAGTTCTATATAAATAGTATCATAAAAGTTAAGTCCAACCAGCTGCATATTCCACCCAATGAAAGGGAAAGTAGAAATGTATGCATAGTAGGATTATTGAGCACAATTATTATAAGTATTTGCAAACTGGAAATAAATTTAAAATGTGTGCTTCAATAATATAGATATCAAGTATAATATTGTAAATATTTTAATTTTTCCATGACTTACAGAATATTTGAAAAATTATTGATGTCATTTGGGGGGTTTTTCTTCTCTTTTTTTTTTTCTAATAGGGTGACAGCGGTGGACCTTTAATGTGCTATATTCCAGAGTCTAAAAGATATTTCCTAATGGGAATTACCAGTTTTGGATCTGATTGTGGCAAAAAATATTTTCCTGGAGTTTATACTGGGGTGCAGTTCTACAAAATGTGGGTGAACAACATATTGCTTCTGGCAGCAGCTGAAGACACAGATAAAATAAAAATTATACAAGGAAAGACGATGCTAATTGTGGTCTTCATCATTCTACTAGTGGATATATAAAGCAGCACTAAGGTTATAGGGATTTCATTGTGTAATGAATCTATCCTTTTTCATCTCTATACTGGACAAACTTGATAATTATTCATTCTTTGGTGAATGAACTGCCCTCAGGTTCTCATGTCAACAATTTTTATTGATTATAAAAGGTTTTTTCAACATGTAATATTAAATCACATCCTTTTCATGTATAAGCATATTGGATGGTTTATAATATAATAATACTTTGTATTTGGAATACTTTTCCCAGTATTTATATCAAACATGTATGTCCTTTATAATAAAAACAAAAATTTAAAGTGCCTGTAATGAAAATTATAGTTGCTTATCTTAAAAATTTTTTATGAAATTTATTTGAATATTTTTAGGAATTTTCTTAAAATTAAGATTCTTTTACTTTCTTCACAATATCATTTCATAATTTATAAACTTTGAGACTATTGTTTTGAGGTATCCAAATCATATTTAAAAGATAAATGTTTACTCATTATTTTAATTTCAGGTAGTAGCTTAATAGTATTGTCAGAATTATCCAAGCTTTGATTCCACATCCTCCAAGAGGAGAGAGATTTGCTCAAAAAGTACTGCCAGTTGGGGCAGCTAGGTGGTGCAGTGGATAGAGCACCAGCCCTGAAGTCAGGAAGACCTGAGTTCAAATCTGGTCTCAGACACATAACATTCCCTAGCTGTGTGACCCTGGGCAAGTCACTTAACCTCAATTGCCTCAGTAAAAAGCAAAAAAAAAAAAAAAAAAAAAGTACTGTCAGTTTACTGTAAATTTTTTGCTGACTTTGTGACCTAGGTTTATCCCTATTCCATTTCTTTGATTTTCTCTGTGTTGGGGACCTCAGATAATTTAACAAGAATTTCCCAAATATTCTCTCAAAATAGAAGGGAACATCAATATAGATCTATAGGGAAAGCAGTCTTGTAACAGCAAACCTCCAGTTTGTTCCGTCTTGTCACCTAGCATTTCTCTCCTTTAGTTGAAAAGAATTCCATCTGAGTGGTGAAGTTTTCCAGATGCTCCTTTTTGTGGATGACATTATGCTGATTGTCTCAAGCTCCAGAATATTGCATAGCTTTTAAATGGTTGTTTAACCATTTAAAGAGTTTTGGTTTGACTATATATACAGGCAAAGTTGAGGGAATGAAAAACATCCATTGCCCAGATTATGGCACTGAGGACCCAGCCCAGCAATAACTGGGAGACTTGATCTTGTACTACAGTTATGCTGCATTGTGATGTTTTGGAATATCTATACACACTACCAATGGACAACAAGTTTTGCTTGGAATTAAAGAAGAGAAGGATGAGAGAAGGTACATAAAAATACTGAAATTCCCCTACTTCTCCAAGAAAAAAAGAATGCCTGCTTGCATTGTTACTTTGAACACAATAATCTCAAAAGATATGAAAACAAAAGCAATAGAAAGGGTTGTGGTCAGTGTGACCAAGCTGTAACAAGTAGCAAATAAGGAATTTTGAATAAGAATAAAAGATCTTATCCAAAAAAAAAAAAAAATGAAAGCTAGAAAAAGAAAATTCACTGGTTCTATGGTAAGAATTACAAGGCATGACAGATATTCAGCTCAAGTGCCCCACCAATATTAGATGCTCAAGAGAATGAAAGATCTCTAGCAAGTTGAATTCAATTTCTGTGGTAGGAAATATAAAGCTTGTATAGGTTGATCAGACATTAATGGATTGTAATCTGCATTATTACAGGAAATACTCGTGTGATCACAGATCCATCTGAGTATTGAAGAACCCCACAAAAAAATTCTAAGGACTGACCAAGAGTTGTTTTTTTTTTTGTTTTTTTTTTTTGATGTGAGGTGACAAAGGCAGTCAGCGCATTTGATAAGCCCATCATTCTCTATTTCAGTTGTAGAAATGTATTAGCTATGTAATTTATGGCATATATTTTCTCTGCCCACTTTTCTGATATGTAAAGAGAACTAATGGCTGTTGTGAAGATCATATTATTGCAGAAGTGCTTAGCATAAAACAAATGCTATATGAATGTTAACTGCTTTACTGGATATAATTGCTTCGTATTTGAAGCATTTAACTTCATATTTGATAACTTTATATGGATTTTTGGATGTGACCAACATACAATGTCAATGTTGAGAAAAATGTTTCTCTCTAGTGTGCAAAGTAATTTGGAAGCAAATTTATTTAAATTAAGGCCTCCCAGGAGTAGTAGGATAGTGCATAGTGGAAAAAGTCTCCTTTCCTTCCCCCTTCCCTCTTTTCTTGACTGAAGCAGGAATACATGGATGGAGGGAGAAGTGAGAAAGTTTCTCCCTTTACCCTTAGATAGTAAACTAGTTTGTTTTTTTTTTCTTTCCCAGCAAAACACAGCAGTCCCATGATGGCTTAAAATCAAGATGGAGTTGCTTAGGTTCCAAGTTATAATTAAGCTCCATTACTAGAGAGAGTGCATTGCATTCAAGAGATAACTAAAGACTCATGGATCAGACACATAATTAGGATCTGACCCAGACTCAGTTTTTTAAATGTCAATTTTATGAAGTTCCTCCTTTTTTCTGGGCCCCTCCACCCCTACCCCCACCCCTAACCCCAACCAAAGTAAGAAAAACAAAATACCTGTTAAGAGATAAATGCATTCCTGTACTTGGGCTAGCCCCAAGGACTAGGCACATAATCAGAAGCTGGGGTTTCTGGCCTGCTAATGAATAGCCAACACCATGCTCTTGTTTCTGATATATGTGTATGTGTGGGCACACAGACGTGTCTCTCTCATGTATGTATGTATGTATGTGTGTGATTCTTGGTTGTAGGCATTGCTGTAGATATGCTTGCCTCTTGGTCATGTGTGTGCATGCATGGGCTTACTCTTGTTCGTGTGCGCATGTGTGTTTGACTCTTGGTTTTGTGTGCGCCTCCGACTGTTGCCTGTGTATTCATGTGTACCTCTGTGTATGCGAATTTGTGTCCAGTACTTTATAAAACACCCCTCACGTGGAGTTTGGTTTAGGTTGGAGGTTGGGGAGGGATTAATGACCAGAGCGCCCCGCCCCTCTGCCTGGACTGTGCCAACCGCCACGTGCCGTAACTGACCGCTCGCAGCTCCTCCCCCTCCCTCACCGTTTTTTTTTCCTTCTCCTCCCCATTTCCTCCCCCCCAAAAATGGGGCCTTGGCTTGTGGGCGCCGCCTTGTGGTTATTCTGGGGCAGCTTTGCTTCCGCCAACGGTGAGCAGCCGCCCTCGTTCGAGGAAAAGAATAAGCGCTCCCACCCGCGCTTTGAGCTGGCCTCCGGGGAGAGTGGATCTGGCCTGGTGTGAGGAGGGCTGAGGGCCCGGGCCTGCGGCGGCCCGAGCAGGAGTGCTCACGGAGGCGAACGCCCCCCCCTTCCCCCAGTCCTTGAGCCCCAGTGACCACAGGCCAGAGCTGGGACCCTGGGGGTCAGTTCCTCTAGCTGATGCCCTCCCTGGAAGGACGTAACCGGACAGTGATGCGGTCACTGTTCTCATGGGTTAGGGGTAGGGTGGGAGAGGGGAATCCACTTTGGGACCCCTAGTGGTGCCTGTATGACTATGTAAAGGCAAGGAAGCCAAGCCAAAGGTGTTCCATCTGCGCATGTCCTAAGGATAGAGCGCCATTCACCAACCCCGTTAAGCAAATTTCGAATTGCTGCACCAAATCATTATTAATTTAGTAGTTTCCCTTAAATTAAGATTAAATAGCATCTGTGTTGAAGAACAGCGTTTCGAAAAGTTTGCAAATGCATGGTAGGTTCAGCCTGTCTTTTTAATTTTTAAAAACATTTATTGCATTAATACATCGAAAAATGGAAGGGGGAGAGAGTGAATGTTAGGAATGAAAGACGAATTATCAGCTGATGTTTCATGTCTCCAGTTAAAATAATGTATCGTTTCTGTTTGTATAGACTGTGGGACAGTACCACTGGTGGATGTGATTTCAGGGTCTCGAATTATAGGTGGTCATGAAGCTCATATTGGAGCATGGCCATGGATGGTTAGCCTGCAGTTTTCAAAATTTTTCAACAAATCCATTCATTTGTGTGGTGGATCCATAATTAAAGAAATGTGGGTCCTTACAGCAGCCCACTGCTTTAAAATGTCTAGGTATGTATTAAGCATTATTACATACTATTTTGGTCACAAGTCAAAAGTTTTCAAATGATAATGTTCCTCCCCTCTTGGGCTCCTAACTCTTGTTTTAGGTTGCATGCTTTAAAGATTCAATTAGAAGATTCTAATTTGTAAGGAAGTCACAATTTGTAAGCAATGGATGGCAATACAAAGCAAAAAACAAACCAACTTCTTAAATTACGGTTTTAACTTCATTTATGGGACATGATTACCATGCCTTTATATTGTAACTAAAAACAGACCTTTTGGGGGCAAAAAACCTTTTCTTTCCAGGATCCCTTTACACCTAAAATAAAATCAGCAGAGCACACACAAGTAAAAAGCAACTTAATGTAGTTAGGACTTCTTTTTTTAAAAGAGGTTGTGATGAATATAAAAGATCTATTTCACTCAAAGGGGTATTTTAAGTTTTTTCACCAGACTCAATGTTTTAAAACATACTTTCCATATTTTGGCCAATTAAAAGGTGTGATGGAGGGAAAGGAAGAGAAATAGAGAAAAGATGGGCAGCTATAGAGAATCAAAGTAATGAGCTTGGAAGTGATGCTTTCCAGAATATGCTCCAAACAAACAAACCTAACTACTTTCTCTTTCATAACCACTTTTTCTTTCATGATTAAATCTTTCCTACCACCACAAGCCAACAAAACCCCTGAGCTTTCATGTCTCCTTGCCTTTGCTTACATTGTTTCTGAAGTCCAAGTACAAACTAAAATACATTTATCAATATTGGCTACAAAGTATTACTTTAAGCCAGAAGTTGTCAACCTCTTTTATGTAATAGACTCCTTTGGCTGTCTGATGAAGCCTATGAATTCCTTCTCAGGATAATGTTTCCAAGTACATAAAATAAAAAGGATTAAGAAAAACACAAATTATAGATTTCTGTTCTCCATGAAACACTAAATCATATGTATAATATTATATTGTCATAACAAAGTACCATATTGGATAATAAAGTTATATGTAAAATTCTTGAATTGGGCTTTATTGGATAGTAACTGAGGGAGAGAAAAAGGAAGAAAAACATTTTTAAAGTTTTTTGAGGGACCTATACTCATCAGTTTTATGTAGTTTTATAATCTTACGGCTTTCTTCTTTTTACTCATAAAACGACTATTTTTTTTAAATATCTGGATTACTGTATCAGTCTCCTAATTGGATTCCTTATTTCCATTCTCATCTCTCTCTCAATCCATCTACTACACAGTTGCCTAAATAATAGTCCTAAAGCATGAATCTATGTCACTCCCCTCCTCAAGAATCTCTAGTAATGAATTTGTTAATTGGCATTTGGCCCTTTGAAATGCTTTCAGCCTATCTATACCTATTCCACACTGCCCCCTTCATGAACTCTACATTATAGACAAAAATTACTTGTTTGTGGTTCCCTGAACTTAATATCTCATCTCCTGCTTTCATGACTTTGCACAGACTGCTCCTTTCTTTGAATGAATTAAAGGAACTTTATTGCACTAGCAAGACCTTAAAAAACAAAAACAAACAAACCCAGAGGCTGCTTTTTGGTTTGGGGAAAATTTAAGCTCAGGAGATCTCTGTAGGAGTTGAGATGGAAAGGGACTTCCCTCTTCCCCATTAATCATGGCTTTTAGCTGCAGATACAGATGAAAGAGACAAACACACCCAATCTAGTTATTTTTGAGTTAGAGATGAGTTAAAGGAACAGATGAAGGAGCAGAGACAGATTCTGGGGAAAAAACAAATGTAGAAATACATTCAGTCACTTAAGAGAGGATACAGCTTCAAGGAACAGGACTCTTGGCAGCAGAGAAGACCTGCTGTGAAAAAGAATAGACCCTGGAAACCTAAGGATGCTACACCCAAGGGGAGCTGCACAAGGATTCTTTGAAGAGAGGATGGTCCAGAGCTTTCAATAACTAGAACTAGGCACTATCTTTGCCTCAGAGTATTCAGTTTCAGAACCATTATACTCTAAATTTGATCCCACTCTTTCAATGGACACTAGGTATTTGTTAGAAAGTATGCCTCAGATTTAAGGGGTGAATGTTTTGTAGCTTCTATGTTTGTTTGTTTTGGGGGGAGAGTAGGGTTTGTTTTATTTTACTGTGTCATCTTAGTTAAGTGCTTTTGCTAAGTGAATTGTGTCTACTGTCTTATTGTGAAGGACAGTCACATTGGTGGGACTTCATGAACTGCAGGTTACCCCTATTGCCTGTGGTAGCAACTGCCAGGAGAAAGACAGGATTGTTAAGTATAAGTTGGGGAAGTAGCCCAGAAAGAGTATCCCAGTGACAATATAAATAATGTAATAAATAGGAATTTTGATATGTAAAATTCATTTAAAATTTCCACATCTATAGCATAGTCATATTCAATCAAAAATAATCATATTCAAATTGATCTGTGATACAGATTTCAACCAATTTGTGCTTTCTTGTCTTATAAATTCATTGCATATTGAAGGAATTCTTTACTTTCTCCTAAAATGGCAAGGGTACCAGTGGAGAATTCTTTCTGTCTGTCATTCCTTACCCTAACCATATGACCAGCCTGTTCTCTCTTCTCATCAAACACTTCTTTGATGACATCTTTTAATCCTTTTCTTTTTAAGTTTTTCATATTTATATATTGTAGCCTCTCTATACCTATCAAGGCCCTCCATTGCACTCAGTATGATACTCATTTCTAATTTGGAAACTGTGTTTGTATTCTGTGTCTCACTACTATATATGTCTCACTGGTGGACTGCTGGCATTTAAAAAGATGAACCATTGTTTTCATGGGAAGCTTAGAGTCATTAAAGGAACTTTGCAATTTCCTAAATTCAATCCAGCCTGTTTTTCTCTTCCTGTTCTAGTCTTTACCCAGCTCATTGTCCACCTGTTCTATTGGGTCCAGATATATATACAGATAGACAAGCTCTATACACTTTCCATCCAAATGAATAATCAGGACAATAGATAGTCTTCATCCATTTGGTCTTTTCTATCTGGCTGGTCAGGCCAAATGCTTTTGAATGGTTATGGATGTCTTCCAGGATGTTCTTCACTGTTTTGGGACTTGATGCAACTAGCACAATATCATCAGTAAACAGGGACATCTGGGGGATCTCACCATCCACAGGAGATCCCTCTTCAACCTGGACTCAGCACTGAATTTTCTCCATCTCAATGCAAATACTTTTGGTGAGCATACATCTCCCTATTTTATGTCTCATCTGATGTTTGTGATCAGAGGGTCACTAAACTGGGTTCTGTTATATCTTTCAAGTAATCTTGAATGATTCTGATATATAGATTAGCTTTATTGGAAAAGAAACTTCAAAACAGTGTATTTATTACTTTATCCAAATCAGAGGTTTTCCTAATTAACAAATAATAAACACAATGAAATCTTATATTCTCTGCATCTTTTAGTCAGTTGTGAAATGTTAAATATGTGGCCTATTGTTGATTATTCTTTATGAAAACCTGCCTGTTTGTGTGTAGTTGTTTTGCATAAAGTTTTTGTATAAGTGGATAAGTATGAGAATAGACATGTAGGTTAGTAGTTGTTTTTATTTTCTCAGTGACCTTTTTTGTTAGTTAACTAAGTCTTAGTTTACTTCTATACTTTTAGTACCTTTCCTCACTCTCAGATAACTTGTATATCAATCCTTTAATGCTTTCATTATTGTGTCTCTTCTGGCACACTTCTCTATATATACTTGATCTAATCAGGTTCTTTCCTCCTTTTTTTTTCTTTATTGCCATTTCTACCTCTTCTATAGGAGGACTATGATGCACTGCTTCCACTGTCCTTGATGAGGAAACCAGATTGTTATAATAGTATTCTTCATATATTTTTTTCATTTTTTTTCTATTTATTGTCCCTTTTAAAAAAATATCTAAATAGTCTTGGTATGGTTTCTCTTAGGTCATTTGCCAAGTTTTTTTTTAATGTTTTTTATTCTCTTCTGCTTCTCTCTACTTTATCAGATGATAATTATTCGTGATTATCTAGCATCTTTCTTTGTAAAATGTTACAAATTAATTTATATTCTAAATTGGTATTGACTTTGGACATCGTTCTCTGCTTGTCTGGTAAGTCAAAATAAAGTTAAACCTGCATATAAATTTATTGTAATTGATGCTTTTTAAAAAAAGCATAGATTTAATATTTGTGTTATTTTAATTCAATTTTATTTTTAACTTCAAATTCTCTCCCTTCTCCCTTCTTTCCCTTCCACCACTTAGAAAGCAAGAACAACAAAACCATTTACTAAAATGTGTAGTCAATTAAAACAAACCCCCACATTAGCCATATCCAGAAAATAAATGTATGTCTTAATTATACTCTGAGCCCATTACTTTTCTCTCTGGAGGTAGGTAGCTTATTTCATCATGAATTGTTTCATCTGGAATTGTGGTTGTTCAGAGTTTCAAAGTTTTTCAGAGATGTTTATCTTTAAGATATTGTCATTGTATAAATTGTTCTTTTGGGTCTGTTCATTTCATTTTACATCAGTTCATACAAGTCTTCACATCTTTTTCTGAAACCCCACTTCTTTTATCATTTTTAAAGCACAATAGTATTTTATTACCTTCATATACCTTAAGTTATTCCCCAATTGATAGGCACTTCTTTGGTTTTCAGTTCTTTACCACCACAAAAAGAACTGTTATGAATATTTTTATACATGTGAATTCTTTTCCCCTTTCTTTGATGACTTTGAGGTTATAGATCTAGTAATATTATTACTTTCTCAAAAGGTATACAAAGTTGGGGCCTTGGGTTCATAAATCTTTCCAGAATGTCTAGACAAGTTCACCCAACTGCTCACTAATGTATTCAATTTCCTACAATCTCTCCAGCCTTTCTTGGTCAACTTTACTAGTCTGATGAATGTGAGATGTGAGGTATTCTTTATTTATATGATCTTTGATAGCTGGATTTCTTCTTCTAAAAATTGCTTCTTTTTATCTTTGGCAATTATTCTATTGGGAAATGGCTTTTATTCTCATAAAATTTACATCATATATATCTTAGAAATGAATCTTTTATCAAAGAAATTCATTGCAAAGATTTTTACCCTATTTCCTGATTGTCTTTCTAGTAACCTCTCTGTCATTTCTTTGGTCATGAACTCTTCTTCTATCCATAGATCTGACAGGTATTTTCTTCTGTGATTCTCCAGTTTGTTTATATTACCCATTAAGTCTTAAATTAGGGTGACTAGATGGTACAATAGACAGAGCATTAGGCCTGAAGTCAAGAAATGTCATCTTCCAAAGTTCAAATCTGGCCTCAATCACTTACTAGCTGTGGAACTCTGGGCAAGTCACTTACCCCTTTTTGCCTCAATACCTTTCCTGTACAATGAGTGGGAGAAGGAAATGGCCAACCCCGCCAGGATCTCTACCAAGAAAGCTCCAAATGAAGTCACAGAGGTCAGGCACAACTGAAATGACTGAGCAAGAACAACATATCTTAAGTTATGACCCAGGTGGGTCATGTGGAGTTTATTTGTGTGTATGTGTGATATATATATGGTGTATAGTGTGAGATATTGATCTAGACTTAGTTTCCACCAGACTGCTTTTCCATTTTTTGAATCATTTTTGTCAGATACTAAGTTTTTGCCCTCTAACCTGGAATCTTTGGGTTCATCAAACATGAGATTATTGTGTTTTTTGCTTTTGTATATTATGTACCTAATTCTCCTGACTACCTTCTCTACTTCTTAATTGTTGTTGTTCAATCATTTCAAAAGGCCCTTAATTGAAAAATAATTTTTATTGTATTCTGGTCTGTAAAAGATATGTTTGCTATTTCTGTTTTTTGTAAATTTTTTGTGAATTTTTTGCCCCTAACATGGTCAATTTTTGCAAAGTCATTCTATATGGCTAAGAAATGGGCACGGTGCTTTCTATTCTCATTGAAAAATCTCCAGAGTTCTGCTATATATAAGTTTTCTAAAATTATATTTAGGTCCTTCATTTTCTTTTTTGTTTATTTTTGGTTAGATTTCTTTAGGTCCAAAAGAGGTCAATTAGGATCCCACATTATTATAATTTTATTGTCTATTTTTTACTGTCTAATTTTAAGTATGATGATGACTATTCTTTGTTGAATTCTTGCACAGATCACCCTTACTTAAATCCAATTCACTTGCATATCATGGCATCATCTCCGTGATGTCATGGTCCTCTTTGAGAACAAAGAACAAACAACAACAGCATTTAATTATTCCTTTATGAATTTAGATGTTATACCATTTGGCGCAAGTATGTTTAGTATTTATATTGATTTCTTGTTTATGGTTTCTTTCAGTAAAAATGGTGGGGGTGGAGGCAAGAGAAAATAAACATTTGTTAAGCCCTGTGCTAAGTACTTTTAACAAATATCTCAAATGTAGTTTCCTTGTCTGGCTCTTTTAATTAGTCTATTTTTGCTCTTATTTTGTCTGAGATCATAGTTTTCATCCCTGTCTTTTTTACTTCAGCTAAAGCATAATAGATTCTGCTCCATCTTCTTATTTTTAGCTCTGTGTGTATCTTCCTATTTTAAATGTATTCTGTAAACAAAATATTGTTGGATTCTACTTTCTGATTTTTTCTGCTCTCTTCTTTTATGGGTGAATTTATTCTCTTCACATCACTGTTGTGATTGTTTCTCCCCATTCTAATCTGACCCTTAGTCTGTCTTTCCTTTTAACCCTTTCACTGCCTGTTTCCCTCCCTGTTGGGTGATAACTTATAATCAGTTTAATTGGGTAAGTTATTCTTGTTTGTAAACCTAGATATTTTGCTTTCTAGAATATCACATTCCAAGTTCTCCATTTCTTTATGGTGGTGGCTACTAAAAGCTTATGTGATCCTGACTGGGGCTCCTTGGTACTTGAATTATTTTCCTTGGTTTGTTTACAATATTTTTCTTTGGCTTGAAAACTCTGGATTTTAGGTATAGTATTTCTGGAAGTTTTCATTTTGGGGTTTCTTTTAGGAGGTCACTAGTGGATTCTTACTACTTTTTCTAAGAGATCTGGGCAGTTTTCATTTGTTATTTCTTGCTGTGTTTATTTAGACTTTTATTTATAGCATTCAGGTAGTACATTGAGTCTTATATTATCCCTTCTTAATCTATTTTACAAGTGATTTTTTTTGTTATAACTTACATTTCCTATTATTTTTTCTAGTCTTTTGACTTTGTTTTAATATTTTCTCTTGTCTCATGGAGTCTTTAATTCCTATTTTGTCTGTTCTAAGCTCCAAGTAGTTATTTTTTTGGACCTCTTATGCCAAGTTTTTAATTCTTTTTCAAAATCTTTCTTGTATAACTCTCATCTTTCCCCATTTTTCTGATTAGTGCCCTCACTTAATATTTAAAGTAATTTTTGGTATCTTTTTAAAAACTCTAACTTAATCTCTTCTAGTAATTCTGGCTTATTTGTATCAAAGCTTAATTTTAATTTGAGACTTTGCTTGTAGATATTTTGAAATATCTATTAAAACTCTTCTAGTTTTATGACTTAAGCTTCACAGTTACTTTAATAGCCCTTTATGGTAGAATTCTTTTTGTGTTTGATCATTCTTCCAACCTAGTTCTTAACTTTGGACTTGATATTAGGGTTAGGCTCTGTGTGCTTCTAGGGCAGATGGATGGGCTGAGTTTTTCTCCTGCCCTTCTGCTGTTTTCTTGGGGGTATTCAGTGTCTTGTTACTTTAGTTTTTGGGGCAGCTCAAGCTGGGAACCTTTAGTTTTAGAACTTACAAAGTGATATTATTTGGAGCAGCCTATTCACTGCTTTTCTTGGTTTGAACAAGACTTCTGTAGACTTGTCCCTGCTTGGAAGTTTCAGTAGACTGTTGTTGGATTCAGCCATTATTAGCCTGCTGGGGAACACTGCAGATTCTGAATGACAGAACTAGATTCCCCTTTGATCTAAGATTTCTCCCTTAGTTACTCACTATAGGTTTTAACCTGGACTGGTGACTAGACGTGTATCACTATTCTGCTCCTATGATCAGAGCTACACATCTTCTGCTTGTGTCCAGACTTGCTCTTTGCTCAATTAAGATAAGGAACTACTCCTTTCTACTCCCCTCAATATGGGTCCCTTGCCTTCGTGTACCCTAGATCTATGGCACAGAACTTGGGTAGTGAAAGACAGAACTGCCAGTTGGCGCTAGAACTCACCATATTCAGGCATCCCTGGGATCTCTTTCTGTCTTAGTACTTCCTGTTTTGGTGCATAGTCTGGGCCCTCATTTCAGTCCCTGGCTTATGGATATTTTGCACACAGTCTGCATTATTGACCAGACTTCATCCCAAGTGTTTGAGTTCAATCTCAACTCATCACGTTGGCAGTAGACACCCCCTTTTTTTCCCCATCTGTACGTGGGGAATCAGTTCAATTCTACATTGTCCTTTTGAGTCCTTTGCTCCCTTATCATATTGATCATTGTTCCCTGACAAACTTCAGCTTTGGATCATTCCCACCATCTGCTTACTACCTTTGTTCTCACACTTTGCTGAACAAAGTAAAAGAAATCTTGCAACTCTTCTACCTATATTTATGTTTGATAGCCTCAACTGGGTGCTCACTAATACTAAACAATCATTCTCTAACTCCTTAATTAACTTACTGTTCCACTTTCCACAATGGGCTCATTCTAGCATTTTAATTCTTCCTTAAATTTCCTGTGGCTTCTCCTCCCTCAAACTTCTCAGCAAGAACTTTGTTTCGTATTTTACTGAAAGAATTGAGGCCATTCACTGTGAGCTCTTATACTGTGGACAAACAGGACCTATCCTTAGAATGCTGCCAGGAAACGAGAAAGAGAGAAAAACTGTCCCAAATTGGCACTTTTAATGATGCAGCCCATTCCTACTACATAATCATTCAGAAAGAGGCTGCTCCCACCCATTGATCAGAAAATGAAGGGTGACTTCACTTGGAAGCAGATCCTTGCTGTCTCCCACTTTGGTGATCTGATCATAAGCCAAAGCTGAGATGTACATTTAACATAGCCATTGAATCCAATTCAACAAACATTTATCAAGTACCTACTATGTGCAAGCATTTTGCTAGTCACCGGCAATACAAAGAATGAAATAGTCCTTGCCCTCATAGAGCTTACATTTTATTGGGGAGAAACAAGTATATAGAAAAATAAATACAAAATATTGTATAAGCCACCTTCTCTAAGCATACTCAGTTCTTATATGGAGACCCTTGGAATGGCCTTTTGAGCATATCCAGTTAGCTGAACATGGAGCCTGTTGTGTCCCCTTGTATATTTCCTGACATTTTAATTTTAAACATTTCCTTTGATATAGCCTCCTCATGGTAGGGTCACACGATTGCTTTAGGACAAAGCTCTCTCTCTCTCTCTCTCTCTCTCTCTCTCTCTCTCTCTCTCTCTCTCTTTCTCTCTGGCAGAATTGCCATTTTTATTATATTAGCTTTGCCCAGGCCATGAACAATTGATATTTTTCCATTTATTTAGATTTGACTTTATTTGTGTGAAAAGTGTTTTGTAATTGTGTTCATATAGATTTTGGATTTATTTTGGCAGGTAGATCCTCAAGTATTTTATCTACAGTAACTTTAAATGTAATTTCTCTGTCTCTTGCTGATAGGCTTTGTCAGTAATATATAAAAATACTGATGATTTTTGTGGGTTTATTTTATATCCTACAACTTTGTTAAAGTTGTGAATTGTTTCCAGTAGGGTTTTTGGATGATTTTCTAGGATTCTCTAAATAAATCATCATATCATCTACAAAGACTGATAGTTTTATTTCCTCATTGCCTATTCTAATTCCTTTAATTTCATTTTCTGTTCTTACAGCTAAAGCCAACATTTCTAGTATAATGTTGAATAATAGTTTGCCTCATTTGAGCCCCCACAAGTATTGCTCCTTTGTGGCATGTATATGTGTATTCCACATGTTGAGCTGGGCATGGTTTGGATCTCCTACATTATGTTCTTTCAGAGATCTTCCTCTTCCTCTGAGTCAGAATGGAAGCAGAAGATGTGAATTCACAAATATTTTGAAATGTGAAATGAGAGGATTGAAAAAGATGAATTTTATTTAATTATCTTTATTTATATTAGATGAGTTTTCTCTCAATACAATAAGGAATGTTTGAAAAGAGTAAAGAAGATTGGGAATAGTCTCATCCAAATTTGATAGAGACCATAGTAAGTAAATAAAAGCTATTAAGCAGCAATAAAGATCCAGGTGAATTTAGATAGAATGAATTTATAGGGTATCTAGTCATAATAAAAGAAGTTTAATACTGGGTGTTAATTTGATACAGTTTAGCATAGTACATTCAGATAACAAAGTATTCAAGCTTAGAGACAAGTTTTTTTTTGTAAGCTTGCTCTGTAGTCAAATCATTAGTAGGATCAGGATTGGGTAGGAGGCCAAATGAAGCTAGAACAGAGGTAACAGGCTTAGAAATAAGATGAATTAGGGAACCAGGAGATGAACAAGTTCACTGAGAGTTAAAAAATCAGGGGACAGTAATCAGATTGGGAAAATTCAGAATCAAAAATTTAGGAGGCAGAATAGTTCAGAATAAGATAAATTGTAATCCTTCTGGATTTGGTATGATAGCTTACAACTCATTGGTGTGATTTTGGCCTTCTGACTGTCAGTGACATTGGGCGAGGTTGGCTATAAAGAGACCAATAAAAGAAGCTTAGGCATGGGGCAGCTAGGCGGTGCAGTGAATAGAGCACCAGCTCTGAAGTCAGGAGTTCAAATCTGGTCTCAGACACTTAACACTTCCTAGCTGTGTGACCCTGGGCAAGTCACTTAACCTCAATTGCCTCAGGAAAAAAAAGAAGAAGAAGAAGCTTAGATATGAGCTGCCAGAAGTCATCTCCAGGACCACTGTTATCCAGAAAACAAAGGACTCTCCAGCTGGCTGCCCAGGACTTTCAAGCAGCAATCAATCCAGTGATATCCAGGGAGTGGAAGTTCTTGGTGGCAAGATGATTTCCTCCTCTCCCTCCCCACCACCCCCAACAAACCTAGAATTTAGGATGTTTGAGAGCTCTTCCATATAAAGGTTCAACAGTTCATGGTGGCAAGGTCCAAGGTTCACAGAAGTTCATGGTGGCAATGATTTCCTCTGTTCTTCTTGTGGGGGCTCAACAGAGTAAAGGTCTCAGGAGTGGTGATCAGATGAATGACAGCATTAGGATGAGTGATGGACATTTTATTGATATAGCCAAGCAGAGTTCAGTCAGAAAATGTGAGCAAAGATTTATTGAGGGACAGAGACAAATGTGGCTTCCCTTGGTTCTTACTGTGTCACAGGAATAGCAGCAGAGTGGTGGCTTGGATATGCAATGAGGTGAGTGAGAGATGCTGAGGGCTGCCTTGTCACTGGTGGTGTGATGGGGTCCAGGGATGGTGTTGGGGAACTCTCATAGCAATGGGGGTTCTCTAAAGATTACCTAGTAAGAAATCAGGAAGGCCCAGAATGTGGCAACCCTCCAAATTTGAAAGTTGGAATTTTAACTGCATCACATCGCAAGCTTGTCGTAGTGTTTTGGCAGCCTGCCTGAGCTGGGATTGAGTAAGACTAAACTTTAAGCATAACATTATATAATGGCAGATGGTGGGGGATAAAAGAAGGGAACCCAGGATTCCTCTGGCTACTTACTATCTTTCCTTGGGAGAACAAAGAAGCCTGATGCAGAAGAGGATGTGAACTGGAGCAGCTTCTAGCCTGAGAGTTAAAGTTAAAGTTCCTTTTGTTTTCACTGCAGTAAAAATCCCATGTAATCTATATATCAGTGAGTAGGTCTTTGGGGTCACACTGAGAGGAGACAACAAGAGCGGATCCAGTGAGATGAAGGTGATAAGAACAAGCTGCGAGAATCATGTTTTATTATTTGAATGTCTGCATACCCAGATAGTAGTCTGAGGGCACTAGGGGAAAAAATTATGGGAATGTCGTTATATGAACATAGAGAATGAGACCAGGAGAGCTGCCTCAAGGTCTGACAAGCTAGAGCCAGACTGTGGCAGTGGCAAGTTTGAACATGCCCAGTTAAGTGAATTGAGGCAACTCAGACCTAGATTGCACATTGGTAGCTTTGCTCAAAGTAGCTGTTCAATGTCCCCAAGTGATCTGGGGGATTCATACATGCCCCCCCCCACTCAAAGATAAAAGTTGGTCAAAGGATTTGAGAAACAAAGTTGCTCTTAATTTAAAAATCGGGTGAATTGAAACTTTTTTGCTTCTTTTTCAAACACAGAAAAAATCTCAAAAGAAGTTGCTTTTTACTTGTGTGTTTATAAAGAGTATGGAGTAGGATGCTTTGGGCTGCATGCATCTGGTGTCACCAAGACTGAGGTCAAGTGTGACTGTGATGCCCCAGGCAGCTCTTTAAGACTCAGGGAGTTTCCACGCCAGGAAATTATAACACACAGATGAAATTATAAGTCTGACCAAAACCTTAAATGAATCTTCTTGTATTTGGTAAGCCCAACAGAAATAATTCTTTACCCTTGCCTAAACCTTTGCCTCCTGGGCTATTGCCACTGGTCTTGACTCCAGTCTTGCCATTGGACTGTGATGAAAGGAAAAGGGAGTGAGCAGCTGATGACTTTGTGCAGCTCTGCCTGACTTCAATCTAAATCACCAATAAGTCCAGACATTACCCATGATGTCATTGGTCTTATTGGAAAATGAAAGATGAACAACTACAACAGTAACAAGATACTGTCTTTTGCAGAGACTAGAGAATATTAACTTAAGTAAATTCAGTTCAAGGACTAGAGATTTCCCCATCCCTGGTCCAGCTTTGTAGGATACATGGGCTATTGAAAGAACCTACTAAATACCTCAAAAAGTCAGAGCATTTGGCACACCAAAAGTAGCTTATTGTTGGATGTAATCTATAGGGAAAAAGTCAACAATGAAATCCATTCTAAGAATATGTTCTAAGTGAGGTTAAAGTATTTGAACCTCTGGGAAATACCTCTTAGGACAGAGAGGCCCCAAAGGAAGAAGAACACTGAGAAATACAAAGTTGTCTTTTTTGTCTCTATTGAGATTGGGACATGATTATAACAATCTTATTGATTTTTATGGGCAGTGATGGATTGGGATAGGGAAAGTTATTCTGAGGGAGATCTTAATGGCCATCACTGCTGCTGTGACCCAGAATAAAGAGAATTGGTAGTAGAGTACCAATGTCTACTCTCCCACTCTTATCTCTCCTCATTTCTTCATCTACATTTATTTTTCTTTTTTTAGTTCCACTACTACGTTGCCTCATTAATCTTCTTTGGTTTTATGTAGATTTATTTTCTTTACCTGTACTTCCTTTTCCATCCCTAAAATTAAAGACTCATTGAAAATTAATCAATGATTTTAAGAGGTACTATATGGTTATAGAATTCTGGAATCCCAGGGTTGGAAGAAACTTCAGAGATCATTGGTCCAACCCCTATCTATAAAGCATGAATACCCTCCATAAAATCCCTACTGAGAGGTTTCCTGGCCTCTCTGCTTATATGCCTTCAATAATGGGGAATTTATAAAACTTAGAAAAGAGATTGTAAAATGCTTTCAAAGACTATTGATAAATATTTGAGTGATTTTTTTTGCTTTTTTTATGTGTACATTTGATTTGAACCACACACACACATTTGTTTTTTAAATTAAAAAGCTATATAGGCTAATATCACATTTTTTTTAAAAGTCAGTGAAGTATTAAAGCATATATTTTAGTTAAATATGCAGAGATATAATGACATTTGCTTTATTCCAGAGAGCCACAATTTTGGATAGCTGTAGTTGGAGTTAATGATATTTTACAGAACCGTAAGAAGAATAAGAAAATTAAAATTGATGACATCATCATACATCCAGAATACAGGCATAATACCTTTGAAAATGACATTGCACTAATTCATTTAAAAGATCCTGTTATTTATAATGACTTTGTCCAGCCTATCTGTTTGCCATTTTTTAATGATGTGCCAAAAATAACCAGTGCCAAACGGTGCTTCATAAGTGGTTGGGGGAAAAGAAGAGAAGAAGGTAAATATTGGCTTGATTTTATTAATATGTGATAGACTTTTAATTCCATGGTAAATAGAATAAAAACAAATTTTATGCTTGATTCTCTTTTTAGCAGAAAATATTATTTCCCTGCCTCCTCCAGGTGGCATTCATTCTTTTAAGCCCCAAGGATCACATGACCGACCAATGTGAGAATTGGTTTTGCTGGACTTATACATATTGATTATGAGGGATTTCTTAAAACAAAAGTTGTTTAATGATGAACAGTGGAAGGGAGAGATAAGGTTTGTAAAAAATAAGTAAATTTTTAAAAAGAATTCTCAGAAAAAAAATTATAGGACTTAGTATCTCAAAACAAGACATAAATTGTGATTTAGCCTCTTTGCTGAAGACCTATTCCAATATATCAATTAAGTTTAATGAACATTTCTCTTCCTCTCCTGACCCCCACAATGCAACTCCCCTGGGTTCTTGTAAGATCCTTTTTCATGTTCATCAAATTATCATTCCCCTCCCTTTTCTGTTGCTCACTATTTATTTTTTACTATATATATTCATTTCTGCAATTGATATGTGTTTTTCAATTTATTTGTATGCATTTTGTATTCTCATATTGTAAACCCAGAAATAAGGACCAAAGTTTGTATGTGTATGTGTGTGATTCATGCGTGTGTATGTGAGCATGAGCATGTTCCCTCTACAGAGCCAACATAGTCCTCATTGCTTAACAGTTTACCTGGCAAATTTAACCGAACTGATTAGGATTGTCAAAGAAATGAAAAAGTAGTTCCTGCTTTTGAGAAATTTATATTCTAATTTGAAATACTTTGGCAAAGACTTTCTTACATCTGGCACTGATTATTTGTATTGTTGAGTAATTGATAAAGAACAAATATATATTTGTTGATTAATTGATAAAGGATGTACTCACATGAAAAGCCTGAGGGCAGATCATGTAGGATAATAGTATGAATTTGGAGTTAAGAGAACCCAGGTTCAAGTTCCAGTTCTGCTACTTTCTACTTGTCTGACTTAAAGTAAATCATTTAATTTTTTCTGGACCTCAGTTCTTCATCTCAAAGGGAAAGGGTTGGATTATGTGGCTTCTTCCAGGTTTCAATGAACCTATGACTTTGAGAATATTGTCCAAACTACAGTGGAATAAAGCCGAAATTAATTGAAACTCACTAAAGTGAATTTTTTCCTGTACTCTACTTTTCTCAGAAAATGGCATCCAAAAAAAATTAATTAATACTATATGCTTCTTTTAAAAAGCAAATTTCAGAGTACATCAGTATACATTCAACTTTACCTCTTTTACTATCAACATCTATGTTGATAATACTGTATAATATAAATTAAAGTTCATATAAATGTTCTAAGCTACTATTAAGTTCTTCCCATATTAAGGAAAAAATTCATTTATATTCTGAATATTCTACTTAGGAAGGTATGCATTTTAGGAATATGATCAACACTGATAGTAGACTAGAAAGGCCTGGAGTCAGAGGAATTGAGTTAAAATCCTGCTTGTAATACTTATTCCATCTGTGACTTTGAGAAGATTGTGTAATCTACCCAGATGTAGATTTCTTCCCTATAGATTTTTCTTATTGCCTTTCTTGGGGAAGCATGAACAACAGCATGAATCTGTCCCTAAGAGGTAGGTACTTGGAATGTCATTCTGGTGATCATTGGATTCAGGAAGTAGCAAACCTGGGAAGTATATGAGTAAATTCACTTACCTTTCTTAATCTCATTGACAAATTTAACTCAGTCATTTATTCAACAAATATTTATTTAGTGCTTACTTTATACAAAGTAATACATGACACAATGGATAAAATATTGATCTAGGAGACAGGAACCTATCTGTCAAGTATTTATTAAGCTATATGCCTATTATGTATCAGGTACTATGTTAGCTTACTATGTGATAAGAGCTAGGAATACAAATACAAAGAATGAAACAATCTCTATTCATGAGGACATTACTTCCTAATGGGCTAACAGAAAGTACATATAAAATCTTTCTCTCTCTCTCTCTTTTTCCTCTCCCTCCCTCCCTCTTTCTCCATCTGTCCCTCTCTCTCCCTCTCTCTCTCTCTCCTTTTCCTCTCTCTCTTTCTCTCTTTTTTTTCTCTCTCTTTTTCTTTCCTCTCTCTCTCTCTTTACACACACACACACATAATGTCCTGTAAAAAAGTGGGCATTAGCAGTTAGGAGACTTAGAAAGACTTCATGAAGAAGATAGTGTTTCAGCTGCATCTTGAAGATAGAGCTAAGAGGTAAAATCATTTTGTGCATATGAGATAGCCAGGACAAAGGCACACAGAGGAGATAGGCTGTTGTGGGTGAGGCACAGAGAGGAGGCCACTTTGTCTGGATCAGAGTATAGGAGGGGGAATAATGTCCAATGGGGCTGCAGAGAGATGTTGGGGAAGGCATGAATACAAAGCATGGCTCTGATGTTCTAGCTCAGTTACCATGGGAAGTCACTACTTCTTAGCTTAGATGCTGAGAAGCTGCTGAGAAAAGAAATCTGCCAAACTACAAATATTCTTAGATTGCCTCTTGTTGAAAAGAAGGACTGATGTCTTAAATATTATATGGATTTTTTGTTATAGGTATTCTGACACCTTTATTACAAGAGGCCGAAATACATTATATTCCTTGGGATACATGTAATGCAATAGGAAGTTATTCAGGAAGAGTTCCTAATACTTCATTCTGTGCAGGTGAAAGTTATGGAAATGTTGATACTTGCACGGTAAGACTATAGAATTTTAAAATGTAAGAGCCTTTAAAATATAAAATACTGATACAATTTTCTGGAAGATTTTTGGCCAAAGATCCCGTTCTCTTGGAGGTGTTGTTCGAGGCACTTGTCTGCCTGAAGATCTCCATCTTGGGACTCATAAGAGCAGATTCAGTCCTGGGGAGTCTGACCCCAAAGACAGATGATTCAGGGTTTTTTGTGTTTGTTTTTTTCCTTCTGTGCTCATTCTGTGATCATTATGCCCCTACCTCAGAATCCTAGGGAAAATCTCTTTTTTAAAAAATTAGGGAATGGAACACATCTAGGTTCTTCGAAGATCTAGAAAAGTTAATCATTGTATACGTTTAGGTCTATTGCTTTCACCACCTAAGAAATGTTTAAAATCAAAAGAATCCTAGGTATTCGGTAAAAATATTTAAAACATGGAACATTATCCTGTTACTCAATGAAAGAAGAAAAGGACCTCTCTATACAAATATATTTATAATAATTATTTTTAATGACAAAAAAACTGGAAATAAAACTGTGGTGTCCATCAGTTGGGAAATGACTGAACAAATTATGGTATATTAATATAATGTCATAACAAATGATAAAAAAAAAAGGTTGGTTTCAGAGACTTCTGGGAAGACTTAATAAACTGATATAAAGTGAAGTAAGTAGAACCAGGAGAAAAATTTATACAGTAACAACACCGTAAAAACAAACTACTTTGAAAGACTTAAGAACTATCATCATTGTAATGACCAATCATCATTCCAGAGAACCGATGTTGAAGCATGCTACTTAATTCCTTATAGAGATATAATGGATATAAGAAATATATACATATCCATATATACGTATATATATGGATATGGATATATATATGTATATGGCCAGCATGGGAATTTGTTTTGCTTGACTACATATTTTTGTTATAAGAATTTTGGGTGGATTTTGTCATTGTTGTTTGTTTTTTCATAAGGGAAATGGGAGGAGAGAAAATTTTTATTGATTAAAAATTACTCTAGATATTTACTTTTGAAGTCTATTTTCAAGCAATAAGTTTGTGCTTACAGTATATATGTCATTTTGAGGCCCATTCCTAGTATTTTAAAAAAAAATTTTAATATTTTGAACAATTTTGAAATTTTTCCTTTATTACTTGAAAAAATACCCGAGCTTATATTAATTGGAATTTCTTAAAATGTCTTAAAACATCTCATTCTGTATGTATAGTCTATCACCTCTTCTCCAAGAGGTGAAAAACATTCATCATCTCTAATCTTCTGCAATTGTGTGACTGGTCATTATATTGATCAGAGTTCTTGAATCTTTCAAAATTAATGTTCTGTCAAATGTTGTACTCTGTGTAACAATTATTCTCCTAATTATTCTTACTTAATTCTAAATTATGTCATACATTTTTCTGATTTTTTAGAAAATATAATTTTTTTCATTTAGCAACAATTAAAAAACAAGTATGAAAAAAACTGAACTTAGAATCAGACCTTCGAATCACTGTATCATCAAATGTTAAACCAAGATTTTTAGAAATAATGAAGAATCTGTCCATTTTCTCATTTCTTTTAGCATAATAATATTATGTGATAATTCATACGGTATTCATATACCATAATTTGTTCAGCCATTTTCCAATTGATGGGTACCCACATTATTTCCAGTTCTTTGATCTGACAAAAAGTTCTGCTATAAACATTTGCCTCTATCTTTGATTCCTTTGGGGGATAAGCCTAGTAATGGCATTATTGGGGAAGGATATAAAAGTTTAGTGAATTTTAGGATATAATTAGAAATTGCTTTTCAGAAATGCTTGGACCAATTCATAGGTTCAACAACACATGTGCTTATCTTCCTACAGCCCTTCCAGCATTTGTCATTTTCATCAATCATATGGATATAAAGAACCAAAGAATTGTTTTAATTTGCATATCTCATTAATATTTGTTGTATTTTTTCATATGATTGTTGATAACTTGCATTGTACTCATTTTGAGAATTGCCTATTCCTATCCGTTAACCTTTTATCTATTTGGGAATGGCTCTTGTTTTCATCTATCTTCACTTAATATCTTGGATATAAACTCAGAGAAATTTGCTGCAAATATTTTAGTAGTTATACTATTTGTGCCTTGGCCACACAGTATACCCTCAGTATTTATATACACACACATATATTCCTTGCTCATGCTTATTCTATGTATGGGCCCCGTCTCCACTTGGAGACATGAGAAAGCATATTGCCACTTGCATTTATGTGCGTGTATGTGTGTGTGTGTGTGTTGGGGGGGGAGAGAAGTCTTCTTATCATTTTATTTACTCTGGTATTCACATTAAACTAATGTGTCCTACTGTTGTCTGGCAAAAGTTAAATACATTATAAGGGTTCATGAGCTATGGTTTTGAGTAGCTTCTGATTCATAGAGGGCTTCAAAGATATAGTAACACTTCTTGGAGTTCCACATGCTATAATGGGGATAATATTTATATTATTTATTTCACAGAATTAGTATTATAAATAAATAAGATAATGGACATAAAGCTTTGTAAGGTACTAGGTAAATGTCAACTATTATTATTTCAGATCAAAACCATGTAAGAGTTTCTTACATAGTAAGCTTATCTCTAACTCTTTCAGAAATTCTTATTGGAGAAGTGATTTAAAAAAAGAAATAGGTATTAGTAGATTTATAAGTAGAAGAATGCATACTTTTTAGTTACATGGTATCAGGTAATATTTAACTAATGTTCTACTTTTTTTGCAACTTGTGAAAGACAATTAAATTAACCAACCCTGTTTGGGGTCTTTTTTTTTTTTCATAGGGTGACAGTGGAGGTCCTTTGATGTGTTATTTTCCAGAAAATGAAAAATTTTTTCTAATGGGTATTACCAGTGCTGGTGTTGGCTGTGGCAGACCATTTTTTCCTGGCATTTATACTAAGGTCCTGTTATATGAAACATGGATAAAAGATATGTGGCTTCTGGAAGTTCCTACAGGCAAAAATGAAATGAATATAGTACAGGGAAAGATTATAATAATTATGACATTTGTCATCTTATTTGTGCCCATATAAAATGGCATTAATTTAAGACCAAGATTACTTCACTTTGTAATGTTTGTTCTTCACATCTTCATGTCACATAATTATCTGAATTTTGTGTATCGGCATTTCTTATTAGTATGAAAGAATTCTGATAGGTTAGGTATGCAGTTAAATTTGATACTGAACCATATGCTTTTCTTTAGTATTTCTATATTGTTTTATTATCTAATAATAATGTTTTATATTTATAATATTTTCCCCATTGTTTATAACAAATATACATTACAACATGTACTTTATAATGCATATAATTAGCTAAAGTAATGGATGCCCATCAGTTGGAAAATGGCTGACTAAGTTATGGTATATGAATGTTATGGAATATTATTGTTCTATGAGAAATGATCAGCAGGATGATTTCAGAGAGACCTAGAGAGACTTAAATGAATTGATGCTAAGTGAAGTGAGCAGAACCAGGAGATCATTATACACAGCAACAACAAAATTATATGATGATCAATTCTGATAGGTGTGGCTCTTTTCAACAATGAGATGATTCAGGCCTGTTCCAATGATCTTGTGATAATGAGAGCCATCTATACCTGGAGAGAGGGCTGTGGGAATTGAGGGTGGATTACAATATGGCATTTTACCCTTTTTATTGTGGTTTGCTTGAATTTTATTTTCTTTCTCTCTCTCTCTCTCTCTCTTTCTCTCTCTCTCTCTCTCTCTCTTTTACTTTTTGATCTGATTTTTCTTATGCAGCAAGATAATTTTATAAATATGTATGCCTATTTTGGATTTAACATATATTTTTACCATATTTAACATATATTGGATTACATGCCATCAAGAGAGGGGGTGGAGGGAAGGGGAAGAAAAATTGGAACAGTGTTGAAAAATTATCCTTGCATATATTTTGAAAATAAAAAAACTTCAATAAAAATTATCTAATTTTTTATGTAATGGAAACAGTGGTTGGTCATTTTGATTTTTTTTTTGGTAAAAATCTCCTCCTCCCCCTGTGATTTAATTGTCATAGGAAACTCCAAATATAGAAACTTTCTCTGTTGCTACAGATCATCATTTCCCTGAAATTTAAATAGTCTTTGTTGTCTAGGATCCTGAGACTGACTTGCCAATGGTCACCAGTTGGTATATTTCAGAGGCAGGACTTAAATAGCCTTTTGTGGTTTATGAATCTTATAATTCATCATCTTGTCACAGAGACAAGTGTTTATTATTTTAATTCTAGGTAAAGTACTTTAAGACAGTTCATTTATAATTATCTATACTCAGGGAAAGAAAGAATATAGGTAATCCAAAAGAGTAGAAAATGCAAATACTCTTTCAGTTTGATTTCAGATATATTATATGATTTGGAGTTGGAGTTTTTTGTTTTTTTGTAGCAGCAATTTACCTTCATAAGTATGTTTGGCTGGAGCCAATCTTAAAATTAGATCCTTTGTCTATACCAGGATTATCCCTAATTCCAAAAAGAAATGGCTCAGCAGCATGCTGGTAACCAACCTGCAATCAAATCCTTGGGATTCATGCTTCACATGTAACATTCAGACAATTAAAAATCAGTTGTATTAGTCCAATCTGCTAGGTGTCTCAATTTAAGGAAATGTATACTCTGTTAAAGAAGAAACAATGGTAAAATTCCTTAGACTTTGTCCTCAGTTCAGAGTCTAGCAGAGATCTGAATATATGTGGTGAATGGGAAGAGATCAGCACAGTCAGTAATACCAAAGGATACCTGTAGTCAGTAGCTGCTCTTAATCATGCCAAAGTTGCTTATAACTAGCAAACAAAAAATGGAGAGAAGCAGGGATTCTTTGCCAGTGCTTTTAAGTCTGCCATTCAAATACAAAAATTCTTATTTGTAGTTGAAAGAGCTTTCTGGGACTTTTCATGGACAAGCAGTAAGATATCTAAGATCTGTTGTTTTGAGGGCATTTTCCCTTTGTATTTCTGTTACCTTAGATTGTTATATCACCTTATTCTTTGTGAGACCCTGAAGAAGTTTTACATAGTCTGAAGAAGTTTCAGGCTATAACCCTTGAGAATACCAAAGGTTCTGATGTTGATGCCAATGAATATCATTCAAATAACCCATGTTTTTGACACCAGAAGTCCTATATGGTATGTATGGTGGATTCTCTACACATCTGAACTATTATTTGCTGAGAGAGGCTCTTGTTTCTCCACTGATAGAGAACTTTACAATACATACAAGGCAAGTGCTATTGAAAAGGTACATGTATCCTCCTTGATCTATGTTATTTGGACTTCATACAGTGCCACTGTATCATCACACTTTGTCATTATTTCAGAAATTCAAATACATCTTTTTATTAAATGTATTTTGTAGGGAGTTACATGCTTTTCTCATTTCATCAAATCTATTTTAAGGAGTTTTCTTCATATAATTTCTGTTTTTCCTTTTCCACACCCTCTTGCAAAAATCTCGTTTCCTTTCCCCATTTTTCTTCTAATTCTCTTTTAAGATCCTTTTTGAAATCTTCCAAGAAAACCTTGTGAAATCGGGACCAGCTCATAATTCTCTTTGGGACTTCATCTGGAGTTGCTTTGACTTTAGGAACCTCAGGATTTGAGGTCTGTTCTTCTCTTTCTCTTGATAAAAGCTGTCTATGGTGAGAGTTCTTTTTGTTTTTTTTTTCATTTTTTTTTAAGACTTGAGGTCTGCTTTTAATGCAAAGGAGGGTGACAACTGCTTTAGTTTGCCCTGGGGCAGTTCTGTTAATTGACTTCCAGTGCTGGGTAAACCTGGTCAAGTCCAGTGTTCTTCTGGGGCTCAGTGGTTTACAATATGCTTTTTGTAGCAAATCTGCCAAATCACCCACTTGCAGCCAGGACAGAGTAGCCTAAGACGCTCACAGAAGATTCCCTGGTGTGGAAGGTGCAATGCTCTGGCTCCCTGTCCCAGCTCCTTGCTCTGGGGCTCCCTGGGAGGTGGTCTGGGCTTGGCACACTGTCCTCCTGCTCGTTAGAGACAAACCTGTTCTTCAAAGGTATCTTCTTCTGGAAATGTGTTGTACTCCAAATATTTATGGGTTCTGTCACTTCAAAACCAGTTTAGAGGCTTAATCTACGGTTGGTTTGAGAGGTCAAAGGAGGTCACAGAAAGTTGTGTCTGCTCTCCACCATCTGGCTCCACCCCCACATACATCTTAATAGCATCTGAATGCTGATATTGAAATCTGATCCTTGGTAGTAAAGTCCTTCTTTGCACAGCCTAAAGATTTAGGCATCTCCTAAATCTTTATTTAGTCTGTATTGCCAGCTGGATGAGAATAACTAATAATTACTCATTATTTTACTTGTGTAGGCTTACCTTACTATGCTTTAACTCTTGAAATAACTCTCTATATTCTTGTGAACTGATCCAACCATTCTGGAGAGGAATTTGGAACTATACCCAAAGGGTTATCAAATTGTGCATACCCTTTAATCCAGCAGTGCTGCTTCTTCTTTTTTTTTCCTGAGGCAATTGGGGTTAAGTGACTTGCCCAAGGTCACACAGTTAGGAGGTATTAAGTGTCTGAGGCCAGATTTGAACTCAGGTCTTCCTGACTTTCCAGCAGTGCTTCTACTGGGCCTATATCCCAAAGAGATCATCAAGGAGAAAAAGGGACCCACATGTGCAAGAATGTTTGTGGCAGCCCTTTTTGTAATGGCTAGAAACTAGAAGCTGAATGGATGCCCATCAGTTAGAGAATGGCTGAATAAATTATGGCATATGAATGTTAGGGAATTTTATTATTCTATAAGAAACGATCAGCAGGATGATTTCAGAGAGGCCTGGAGAGACATGAACTGATGCTAAGTGAAATGAGCAGAACCAGGAGATCATATGCACAGCAACAACAAGACTATATGATGATCAATTCTAATGGACATGACTCTTTTCAGGCCAGTTCCAATGGTCTTGTGATAAAGAGAGAGGACTGTGGGAACTGAGTGTGGACCACAACATTGTATTTTCCACTCTTTTTGTTGTTTGCATTTTTGTTTTGTTTTGTTTTGTTTTTCCTTTTTGATCTGATTTTTCTTATGCAGCATGTAACTGTGGAAATATGTATAGAAGAATTGCACTTGTTTAACATATCTTGGATTACTTGCCATCTAGGGGAGAGGGTGGGGAAAAATTGGAACACAAGGTTTTGCAAGGGTGAATGTTGAAAATTATCCATGCATATGTTTTGAAAATAAAAAGCTTTAATAAAAAACATGTAAAAGAAAGAAAAAAACTTCCAATAAAAAGTCTCAAAAAAAAAA
>JAJPUD010006961.1:0-17220 GCA_023553655.1 Myrmecobius fasciatus
TATTTTGCAATGATCTCATTTCGTTTCCCCATGTTTCTTCTAACTCTTTTAAGATTTTTTATGCAATCTTCAAAGAAAGCCTTGTGACATGGAGACCAATTTATGTCTCTCTTTGGGGCTTTTTCTGGAGTTGCTTTACCTTTAGGGGCCTCAGGATTTGAGGTCTGTTCTTCCCTCTCTCCATAAAAGTTGTCTATGGTGAGAGCTCTTTTTGGTTTTTTATTCATTTTTTTTTAAAGGTGTGAGGTCTGTTTAGGGCAAAGGTGGGACAGCTGCTTTAATTTGCCCTGGGGCAGTTCTGCTGATTGAGTTATTTCAGGAACTGGGCAGTTCTGCTGATTGAATTATGTCAGGGGCTGGGCAGCTCCGCTGATTGAATTATTTCTGGTGCTTATCAGACCTGTTGTTTGATTGATTGCTTTAAGGTGCTGTGTAATGGCAGCTAGTTACGATGCTCATCAGGGGTTCAGTGGTTCCCAATCTATCCCCCTCAAAAGGCAGACCCTCCAAACCACCTGCCCACAATCAGGACAAATTGTTCCAAGAGGCTCGCAGAAGACTCCCAGGTGTGTGAAAAGCACAACGCTCCCACTCCTGTTCTGACTCCTGTTCCAGCTCCCTGCTCCAGCTCCCTGCCCCGGTCTCCCTGTGCTGCAGTCTGGGTTCAGCAGGCCACCCCCTGCCCCATTAAAACAGACCTGTTTTGAGGTTCCTCCAGAGTATCTTCTAGAATCGTGTTGCTCTCCAGATATTGTGGATTTTTTTGCTTCAGAATCAGTCTAGAGGCTTCATATTTTGTTGGTTTGAGGGGAGGTTAGAGGAGGTTACAGAGAATACTGTCTGATCTCCGCCACCATGGCTCCACCCCCGGAAGGAAGCCAGAACAAGCTATTAATAACTCCTTAAGAAGGTCAATGATTACAATAATTTAGTGTTTGATAATCCTAAAGACCCCAGCTTCTGGGATAAGAATTCACTATTTGACAAAAATTGCTAGGAAAATTGGAAACTAGTATGGCAGAAAGTAGGTATTGATCCACACTTAACATTCTATATTAAGATAAGGTTGAAATGGGTTCATGATTTAGACAGAAAGAGTGATATTATACACAAATTAGAAGAACAAAGGGTAGTTGAACTCTCAGATCTGTGAAGAAGGAATAAATTTGTGGCCAAAGAACTGGAATTCATTATTGAATAAAAATAATAGATAATTTTGATTATATTAAGTTAAAAGGTTTTTGTATGAACAAAACTAGTGCAGACAAGATTAGAAGGGAAGCAATAAACTGGGAAAATGTTTCTATATTCAAAAATTCTGATAAAGACCTCATTTCTAAAATATAGAGAAAATTGACTCCAATTTATAAGAACTGGTCAAAGGATATGAACAGACAATTTTCAGATGAAGAAATTGAAACCATTTCTAGTCTTATGAAAAGGTGCTTTAAATAACTATTGATCAGAGAAATGCAAATTAAGACAACTCTGAGTTGCCACCTCACACCTTTCAGATTGGCTAAGATGACAGGAAAAGATGATGAATGTTGGAGGGGATGTGAGAAAACTGGAACACTAATACGTTGTTGTTCGAGTTGTGAACTGATCCAACCATTCTGGAGAGCAATTTGGAACTATTGCAAAAGGGCTATCAAAATGCGCATACTCTTTGATCCAGCACTATTTCTTTTGGGTTATTTATTTATTTATACCTCAAAGAGATCATAAAGGAGAGAAAGGGACCCACATGTGCAAAAATGTTTGTGGTAGCTTTTTCTCTAGTGGCAAGAAACTGGAAACTGAATAGATGCCCATCAGTTGGAAAATGGCTGGATAAATTATGGTACGTGAATGCTATGTAATGTTATTGTTCTATAAGAACCGAACAGTAGGATGATTTCAGAGAGGCCTGGAGAGACTGACATGAACTGATCCTAAGTGAAATGAGCAGAACCAAAAGATCATTGTACATGGCAACAACAAGATTATACGATGACCAATTCTGATAGACATGGCTTTTTTCAACAATGAGATGATTCAGACTTGTTCCAATGATGTGTGATGAAGAAAATCATCTATACCCAAAGAGAAGACTGTAGGAACTGTGGGTGAATTACAACACAGCATTTTCATTTTTTTATTGTTGTTTTCATTTTATTTTCTTTTTCATTTTTTTCCCATTTTGATCTGATTTTTCTTGTAAAGCAAGGTAATTATATAAATATGTAGCATATTTGGATTTAAAATACATTTTAACATGTTTAACATATATTGGATTACTTGCCATCTAGGAGAGGGAGTGGGGGAAGGGGATAGAAATTTGAATCACACTGTTTTGCAGGGATCATTGTCAAAAATTTTTCCTTGCATGTGATTTGAAAATAAAAAGCTTTAATTTAAAAAAGAAAAAAAAATATTAAATATATATGCCCCAAGTGGTATAGCATAAAAATTCCTAGAAGAGAAGTTGAGAGCTGCAAGAAAAATTAAAACAAAAAAACTGTACTAGTGGGGGATCTCAACTTTGATCTCTCAGAATTAGATAAATCAAATCAATAAAAAAAATATCAAAGAAGTAAATAGAATTTTAGAAAAGTTAGGTATTATAGACCTTTGGAGAAAATTGAATGGAAACAGAAAGAAGTATACATTTTTCTTGGTAGTTCATGGAACCTAAAAAAAATGACCATGTATTAGGGCATATAAATTTAAAATCAAGGGCAGAAATGGTAAACGCATTTTTTTCAGATCATGATGTAATAAAAATCACATGCAATAAAAGGCCAGAGGAAAACAAGGTAAAAATTAATTGGAAACTAAATTGCCAGGGTCTACCTCCAGTGAATACCTAGAATGTGAATCTAAATTGAATATCTGAGGCCAGGTGGAAGACATGCTTTGCAATCTTCATTTATTAATCTGAGAGTCAAGGTTTATATACTCTTTTTTTTTTCTGAGGCAATTGGTGTCAAGTTACTTGCCCAGGGTCACACAGCAAGGAAGTGTTAAGTGTCTGAGGCTGGATTTGAACTTAGGTCCTTCTGACTTCAGAGTTTATATTTTCTTTAAGCTAGTGTTATTTTAATACCAGCTACTTCTAGCTGAACCCATATACTTTCCAAGGTTAATGAATAAACCATACTTTCACATTTCAGTTTCTACCTTAACTATCAATGACAAAGTACTTATCAAAATAGAATTGTAAATAGCATACTTGTGATGCTTATCAATACCAACAGAATTATAAATAGTTCTGATGTTTATCAATACCAAAATATTTATCAAAATAGTTGTAAATAGCAGAAATTATCATACCAATGTATCAAAACAATCATAAATAACATAATTGTGATGCCTTGTTTTTGTCACATTCATTCTCCATCAAGGTTATCCTAAATTTGTCTTTCATTCATCATTAGAGAGGTAGTGAGCCAATGCTTTGAATTGTTTGTATTTACAGAGAACAGGTCTCAAGTCATATCTGTATTGGACTCTTCCTGCACATGGATTTATTCAGTAATGGCTTTCTACATTAAATAAGCTAATTCTAAAGAATGAGTAGGTGAAGCAATAACTCATAGACATAATCAATAATTTCATCCAAGAGAATGATAATAATGATTCAACATACCAAAATTTATGGTTTTCAGTCAAAGCAGTTCTTAGAGGAAGTTTTATATCTCTAGATGCTTACTTACATAAAATAGATAACGAGAAGATTAATGAAATGGGCATAAACTAAAAAATCTAGAAAAAGGATAAATTAGAAACCCCCAATTAAATACCAAATTTGAATTTCTGAAAACAAAAGGCATGATTAATAAAATTGAAAGTAAGGACACTACTTAATTAATTAACAAATTAGGAGTTAATTTTATGAATAAACCTTCAGTTAATTTGATTAGAAAAAGGAAAGAAGAAATTCAAATTGTTAATATCAAAAATGAAAAAGGAAAACTTTCCAACAATGAAGAGGAAATTAGAGCAATCATTAGGATCTATTTTGCTCAACTATATGTCAATAAATATGATAATCTAAGTGAAATAGATGAATACTTACAAAAATATAGATTGCCTAGATTAACAGAAGAAATAAATAACTTAAATAGTCCAATTTTAGGGGGAAAATGAACAAGCTATTAATCAACTTCCTAAAAGAAATCTCCAGGGCCAAATGGATTTACATGTAAAATCTACCAAATATATAAAGAACAATTAATTCCAATACTATACAAACTATTTGGAAAAATAGAGATAGAAAAAGTTCTACCAAATTATTTTTATGATATAAATATGGTACTAATACCTAAACCAGGTAGGATCAAAATAGAAAGAAAATTATAGACCAATTTCCCTAATGAATATTGATGCAAAAATCTTAAATAAAACATTAGCAAAGAAATTACAGCAAGTTATTCCTAGGATAATACACCATGATCAAATACAATTTATACCAGGATTGTAGGGGTAGTTCATTATTAGGAAACCTATTAGCATAATTGTCTACATCAGTAATTAAACTAACAAAAATGTTATGATTATCTCAATAACCAATAATCATAAGATTATTTCATTAGATGCAGAAAAAGAATTTGACAAAATCCAACACCCATTCTTGTTAAAAACACTAAAGGGTATAGGAAAAGATGGAGTTTTCCATAAAATGGTCAGTAGTATCTATTTAAAACCATCAGCAAGCATCATATGTATTGGATATAAACCAGAACCATTGCCAATAAGATCAGGGATCACCATTATTATTGATCAGAGAAATGCAAATTAAGATAACTAGGAGGTACCACTACACACTTCTCAGATTGACTAACAAGACCAGAAAATTAATGATGAATGTTGGAGGCATGTGGGAAAATGGGAACACTAATACATTGTTGGTGGAGTTGTAAACTGATCCAACCATTCTGGAGAGCAATCTGGAACTATGCCCAGAATGAGATGATTCAGACCAGTTCCAATGGCCTTGTAATAAAGAGAGCCAACTATACCCAGTGAGAGGATTGTGGGAACTGAGTGTGGACCACAATATAGCATTTTCACTCTTTTTGTTGTTGTTTGCTTGCATTGTTTTCTTTCTCATTTTTTTTCCTTTTTAATCTGATTTTTCTTTTGCAGCATGAGAATTGTGGAAATAGGTATAGAAGAATTGCCCATGTTTAATATGGATTGGATTACTTGATGTCTAGAGGATAAGGTGGGGGAAATGGAAGTAAAGAAATTTGGAACACAAGGTTTAGCTAGGATGAATGCTGAAAATTATCTATGCATATGATTTGAACATAAAAAGCTTTAATAATAAAAAAGTTGTCAGTTATGGGAGACCAATTATTTAAAAATTGGATCATAAAACTGAGGACAATGGTATCCTGTATTTTAAAAAGTAAGAGATATTAGATTTTCTATTTTTTCCCTTGTGGTCCTATCTTCAATGAATTTAACTAAAATCTTCTTGAACTTGTTAATACTTTCAGATTACAAAGAGTTAGACAGCTAAGATCCCTTATAACGCTCTATCAGTGGTACCATGAACTATAATATTTTGTAGCTCTTTATGCTTTACTAAGCACTTTTTTTACAACAGTCATATACTGTGCCTTCTCCATGAAACCTTCCTTCAACACCTTTCCTTCATTTTAAAACTGACTTTCATACCTGAAGATGTTATGAAGCATTTTTTCACACCTCACCATATTTAATTTGCATTAAAGTTATTTAGGTATAGAGTATACCCACCCAAAATCTTAGTTTAATTTTAAGCTATTAAAACTTACCCCTGAGCTTAACATAAGGCTTGGCATATTGTAGGTGTTTAATAAATGTTTATCAATTGATAATTCTCCTTCTAGTTTATAATTATGCAATAGGTTGTCACAATGAGTTCCAGTTGGGTGGAGTGAATGATTCTCTGGGTAAGGATCATGCTTTAAAAAAATAATATTTAATTTTTTAATTTATTGAAGAAAACAAGTATTTCTGTAGTATGCTATAATAAAAAGATTACACATGAAATTGAAAATTGATTAGGTATAACTTTCTCTTCTTTTTAAAATATATAGTAAAATTATGAAGTAAATTTTTGATTATTTTTGATATTAGATATGTATTTTTAGTCTCACTGAGGACAAAGTTTCTGTCTGTCTTTTAGATTTCTCCTTTTTCCACCTCTATAGAAGACATCTTTCTTACTAAGTACATATTTCCAGCAAGGAAGTGACTCAAGGATATTTTCTTAATGTTAGAAGATTCTAGTACTTATGCATTTCGGATAGGAATAGTGAAGTTGTTCTCCAAAGTTATTCATATAGCAATACATATAAGAAGATGTATATCTTTTTATCAAGTAGTATTTTATTTTCCCAAGTTAAATGTCAAGAAAATTTTTAACATTTATCATTATGAGATTTTGAGTTCCAAATGATTCTCCCTCTCTTCCTCCCTCCCTTTTTGTATAAATCATGCACCCATTGTAACCATTTATCCTGGTAGTATAAGAAATTTGTCTACCCGTAGATTGTATCTCCTTATTTTCCAGTTTTCCCAGTATTTTTTGTCAAATAGTGAGTTTTTATTTCCAAAGTTAGGGTCTTTGGGTTTATCAGACACTAGGTTCCTGTGATCATTTACTTCTGTCTTCTGTACAATATCTATTCCACTAATCCACGAAAAAACCTATACTTTTAATGAGATATGGAGTTAGAACTTTTCTAATTACAAGTGTTTTCTTTCCCCTAATTAATTCCATTGATGAATATGGAGTGAGAAGCTGTTTCTTCTTCTAGAATCCAAGTCTTTTGGGGATAATTTCCCAGGAAAGAAAACCTGCCCACTCCTGTTGTCCCTTAATGAATCTTTGTAAAATTCTCTCTATAAAGTGCTTAGTAAAGGGGAGGAACACTGGGAAAGTTGGGATCCTAAGAGAGGAATTCTTTTGACAACAAGTAGAGGTAAGTCTTAGGGACTGGGGAGTTGAAAGTAATATGATCCACATGATCATAGAATCATAGGATCATAGAGAGCATGATAAGAGTTCATCTGAATATGAAGAAATGGAAGCTGAGGGTATTAGAGAGATTTGCCTAAGATCACACAATAGTAAGCAACAGAGGTAGAATTAGAACATGGATTCTTGGTCTTCAGACATACTTCTCTTCCAAAATACTACCATCATAAGGACATTGACCCAGAGAGGATGCTTGAATTTCTCTTGAGCTTTTTTTATGTTTTGATAATCTTTAGGCCTCTGTTCATCCCAAGCTATTGGGGTTTCTATCAAATGGCATTTCCTCTGAAAATTATTGATCCTGGGCAGTAAACTTTTGGCACATTTCAAACCATTTTGGGGAATCTGAGCCTATTGAAGATGAAAGATATTTTATAGATCATATTGCATTGTTTTGTTTTACCAAGTAGGAAACTGAAGTTTGAAAAGTTTTTGACCCAACCAAGGTGAAATAGCAAGTTAATGGCAAGAGGAGGACTGGAACCCAGATCTCCTGATTCACAATAGAATGCTCCAGAAAAAAAAAAAAAAAAACTCAGGATTCTTGGAAATAACTCACTGGCCTGATATTATAGGGACTGATTTTCCTCAACGACCAACTGTTTATAGGATGTATAATGCCACAGAAGAAATGTGTTCCAGTCTTAAGAGTTCTGGTTCAGCTTTTGTATATTCTTTCATAGATGACTTCTTATTTTTGTTGTTGTTGTTTTACCTCCCAGCAATGCTTCCCCATTTTATTCATTATCACTTTCTAATATGAATTCCTAGAATAGTTTTTCCTAGGGCTTTTGATTGGTGCAGGTGGGAGAAAGGAAAACATAGAGAGGAAAAATAGCTTTCAATGAAGCTTTTTCACTTCTGTTACAAAGAATTCTTTCCTGTCATCTGAATTTATTCTTTCTCTCTTTCCAAGTCCTTGTCTTAATTCTCTCCACACATCTTCCTTTGATATTCTAAATATATGTGAATACCCATTATTCATGTGAAGAATTAATACTGATGGATCTAACTCAGTTTAAGTCTGGCCTCAGATACTTCTTGAGTGTGCTACCTGTGTATTTTTTTTGTTTGTCTCTCTATCTACATACATATACAAGAGGTATCATGGCATATTAGACAGAGAGCTGATTTGTGGAGCCAAAAATACCTAGGGTCAGTTTTGAGTCAAACATTTAAGTGTCTACAAAGTGCAAAATCAAGAATGTTTATTGGCCAGATTTTGATATGTAGTTGTATGATACATTGATCAGAACTATTTTCCAAAGCTACAAACATGGAAGACTGTACAAATGATACAAACACAAAAAAGATTGGGACCAAGTAAATAAAGATAAACCATTTTGGATAAACTGTATGCATGGGAAAGCTGTATTGCTGTAAAGAATTTGCACACTATTTTTACTAACCACAAGGTTTATTTGAAACAAAGATCTATTTTAAAAATCATTATTATCTTGCTGATACTAGTAATAAGAATAATTAGTTAAGATAAGAAACAATAAAACTTCCCCTCCTTTATTCCAGTGATGTCACAGTGATTCAGCATCTTTACCCATTGAAGTTATTGCCCCAAGGATCTGTTTTCTCTTCTCTCTCCACACAGTTATTTTCTGGCCCCTTTCAACTACTTTTTCTAATCAGTTATATTTTTGAGAAAGTTGCCCTGGGCATGATAAATGAACTTGCAAATGAAAGTTGCAAATTTAGGAGAATGGACAAATGCTGGTATCAGAGACAAAAACTGGAGCACTGAGGGCAAAGGTGGATTGGATAGCTATTCCCTTCAACTGAGATAAAAGAAGTACAAGTTCTAAAATTTTTTGTATTTATTTTACTTATATTTACTTAGTATGACTTTAGGCTGTGTAAAATGAATCCTTAGAATGTGATAGTTTTCTTATTGTTTCTGTGGTGATTATATGTTTCACCAAAGCAAGAACCAAATCACCGCCTTTTTTACTTTTTATTAAAGCTTTTTATTTGCAAAACATATGTATGGGTAGTTTTTCAACATTGACCCTTGCAAAACTTTCTGTCAAATTCCACCCCCAACCCCCACCCCTCCTCTAAATGGAAGGAAGTCCACTACATGTTAATTATGTTAAAATACTTGACAAATTAAATCTATAAGAAAAAAAAACCTGAGAAGAGAAACATAGTGCAAGCAAACATCAATAAAGAGCATGGAAATGTTATGCTGTGGTCCACATTCAGATCCCTCTCTCTGGGTGTATATGGCTTTCTTCATCACTGAATAATTGGAACTGGTTTGAAACATGTCATTGTTGAAGAGAGCCATGTCCATCAGAATTGATCATCATATAGAATTGTTGTTGCTGTGTATAATGATCTCCTGGTTCTGCTCATTCCACTCAGCATCAGTTCATGCAAGTCTCTCCAGGCCTCTCTGAAATCGTCCTGCTGGCCGTTTCTTACAGGGCAATAATATTCCATAACATTCATATACCATAATTTATTCAGCCACTCTCCAATTGATGGGCATCCACTCAGTTTCCAGTTTCTAGCCACTACAAAAAGAG
The DNA here is from genome assembly GCA_023553655.1 of Myrmecobius fasciatus. Lineage (NCBI taxonomy): Eukaryota > Metazoa > Chordata > Mammalia > Dasyuromorphia > Myrmecobiidae > Myrmecobius > Myrmecobius fasciatus. Next base: position 9,559 of record JAJPUD010006961.1, read on the forward strand.
CTGCCACAAACATTCTTGCACATGTGGGTCCCTTTCCTTCCTTTAAGATCTCTTTGGGATATAAGCCCAATAGAAACTGTTCTGGGTCAAAGGGTATGCACAATTTGATAACTTTTTGAGCATAGTTCCAAATTGCTCTCCAGAATGGTTGGATCCGTTCACAGTTCCACCAACAATGTATCAGTGTCCCAGTTTTCCCACATCTCTTCCAACATTCGTCATTATCTTTTCTTGTCATCTTAGCCAATCTGACAGGTGTGTAGTGGTACCTCAGAGTTGCCTTAATTTGCATTTCTCTGATCAATAGTGATTTGGAGCCCCTTTTCATATGACTAGAAATAGTTTTAATTTCATCATCTGAAAATTATCTGTCCATATCCTTTGACCATTTATTTGTTGGAGAGTGCCTTGAATTCTTATAAATATGAGACAATTCTCTATATATTTTAGAAATGAGGCCTTTATTAGAATTCTTAAATGTAAAAATGATTTCCCAATTTATTGCTTCCCTCCTAATCTTGTCTGCATTAGTTTTGTTTGTACAAAAACTTTTTAACTTAATATAGTCAAAATTATCTATCTGGTGTTCAATTAAGAGTTCCAGTTCTTCTTTGGACATAAATTCCCTTGTTCTTGACAGCTCTGAGAGGTAAACTATCCTATGTTCCTCTAATTTGCTTATAATATCACTCTTTATGTCTAAATCATGAGCCCATTTAGATGTTATCTTGGTATGTGGTGTTAGTTGTGGGTCAAGCCCTAAATTCTTCCATATTAGTTTCAAATTTTCCCAGCAGTTTGTGTCAAAAAGTGAGTACTTATCCCAAAAGCTTGGGTCTTTGAGTTTACCAAACACTAAATTGCTATAGTTATTGCCTAGTTTGTCCTGAGATCCTATCCTACGCCACTGATCGACTACTCTATTTCTTAACCAGTACCAAATGGTTTTGATGACTGCTGCTTTATAATATAGTTTTAGATCTGGTACAGCAAAGCCACCTTCATCAGCCTTTTTTTTCCATTAATTTCCTTGAAATTCTTGACCTTTTGTTCTTCCAAATGAACTTTGCTACTATTTTTTCTAGATCTGTAAAATAATTTCTTGGGAGTTTGATTGGTATGGCACTAAATAAGTAAATTAGTTTGGGTAGTATTGTCATTTTTATTATATTCGCTCAGCCTACCCACGAGCACTTCATGTTTTTTCCAACTGACTAGGTCTAACTTTATTTGTGTGGAAAGTGTTTTATAGTTTAGTTTGTATAGTACCTGACTTTTCCTTGGCAGATAGATTGCCAAATATTTTATACTATCAACAGTTATTTTGAATGGAATTTCTTTTTGTATCGCTTGCTGCTGAACTTTATTGGTAATATATAAAAATGCTGATGATTTATGTGGATTTATTTTGTATCCTGCAACTTTGCTAAAGTTGTGAATTGTTTCTAGTAGTTTTTTAGTTGAGTCTTTAGGGTTCTCTACATATATCATCATATCATCTGCAAAGAGTGATAATTTGGTTTCCTCACTACCTACTCTAATTCCTTTAATCTCTTTTTCTTCTCTTACTACCAAAGCTAACATTTCTAATACAATATTAAACAGTAACAGTGACCGTGGGCAGCCTTGTTTCACTCCTGATCTTATTGGGAATGGTTCTAGTTTGTCTCCATTACATATGATGCTTGCTGATTGTTTTAAGTAGATACTACTAATTATTTTAAGGAAAAGCCCATTTATTCCTATACTCTCTAATGTTTTTAATAGGAATGGGTGTTGCATTTTATCAAATGCTTTTTCTGCATCTATTGAGATAATCAGATGATTTTTGTTAGTTTGGTTATTAATATAATTGATTATGCTGATAGTTTTCCTAATATTGAACCAGCCCTTCATTCCTGGTATAAATCCTACCTGGTCATAGTGTATTATCCTCTAAATCCCCTTCTTGGATCTTCCCTATCCATACTTTCCAGACGTTATGATAGGATTCAGCACAAGAGTTACTTGGGAAGAGAAATCTGTATTAACATAAAATAAATTGGTCACATTTTCCTCCTGTGAAAGTCACTAGAAATAGTTTTTGGCAATGCTTTAAAATGATTTTTGTTATGTATGCAAAACCAAACATTCAAAAAATAAATACTATCAAACAGAAAACTATATAGTCAAAATTATTTTTACTTGTTAGAAAGAATATTGCATAAAAATGAACAAAATGATACCTAAAAGATCTTTGTTTCTTTCCCCCTCTGAATCTCTTTCTTTGTTGCAATTACTTATCAGATTTCATTGATATTTCTTACAGTTACATTTATATTGCTTATGTTCTGATTTTACTTTCATTGTTCTCCATTTCTGTTTAAGCTTTTCTATATTTCCTATCTTTATGGATCCAAATTATTCCATCACATTGATATGTCAGCCAAACATAACATAGTATTTCCAGTTCTGTTAAATTTTGTTTTGTTTGCTCTTTCATACAAGCTACTAGGAATATCGCTGAACAGAGAGATTTTTAAAAACTATATTTAGGAACACTCTCAATAGGGGGATCACCAACACAAAGGATATGGTCAGTTTTATAATTCTTAATTTTTTTGTCAAATTGTTTTACAAAAAGAACTCAATAAGAGCTTAATAATGTACCTATTCCCCAGAGCCTACCAACTGTGTATTTTATCATTTTAGTCATCTTTTTTCAGTTTGATGGGTATCATGTGGTACCTCAAAATGTTTTTATTCTATGATTGTTAAAACATTTGAATAGTTTTTTCCCATATCATTGCTTACTTATTTCTCTTCCTTTAAGAGCTTTTTCACAGTATTTAACCATTGGCCAATTGGGGCATTCGTTTTATGATTTTTTTTTTCTGAGGCAATTGAGGTTAAGTGATTTGCCCAGGGTCACACAGCTAAAAAAATTTAACTGTCTAAGGCCAGATTTGAATTCATTTCCTCCTAACTTCGGGGTGGGTATTCTGTCCACTGCACCACCTAGTTGCCCTTAGTTTTATGATTTTAAACCTTTTCTTTTTTTAATACTATTCCAGGCAGTTTTGATAATTACAACTTTATAATCTATTGTTTTAGATCTGACAATTTCTAATAGATTCTGAATGTCAGATATCATATATATTTATCATAACTTTTGCAAACTTAAAAAAATAACATACATTACTTTTGTGCAATTTTTTTCTATTTATTCAATAGATAGAAATTAGTTTCCTTTCTACAACTGAGAAAAAAACATTTCATTTTTCTTCCAAAGTATAGATTTTATATTTAAGTCACAACTCATATTAGCATTTATAATTTTGTGGTGTAAAGAGTAATTCCTTTTATTCAATTTTATTTTTGCTTTGATTTGAATCACAATCTTTACTCCTTAAGGTCATTCCACAAACCAATACATGTTTCTTTTAAAAAATAAAAGTATTTAACCAAAGCAAATGAATACAAAGTCTATGTCTGACAGGGAATATCACATTCTGTATCCTTAGTTCCCATTTCTTATCTGAAAGAAGAAAGATAGTGTATTTTCTTACCAGTTCTTTAGGACCAGGAATTATTCATCAAAATTGACCAAAAGCCAAAAGCTTTTTAGTGTAAGTTATAAATAACCATTTACATGATTTGTTTCATTTGTATGTTGTCATATTAGTTCTTCAGTTTTCACTTTTTTATCATTGCCCTTACGCAATTCTTAAATTCCTCTTATGTGTTGTTTCTTTTGTACAATTCTAATCTCTTATTTACTTACCATGGTTTGCAATTATTCATTTTCTATTTCTATCTACCTATCATCTATCTATCTATAACTATCTGAATTTATTTCTCTCAATCTTTTTGGTGTCTTACATTTTTGATTTTTCAAACACTAATATATTTGTCTTTCATTCTAAATCAAGGTTTTTCTCTTATTTTCAATGAATCTACTATAAAAATCCTAAAGAGTTATAATTACAATTTCATATAATGTTTTGGCATCTGATGGTTTAAATTCCAACTCATCAGCTTTTTGTTTCAGCTTTACATTAATTATGAATAGGATTTATCATGTAAATATTTGATGTATAAATATCTAGAAATTTCTAGTTTTTCATTTTGACAAATATTTTATATTATTTTAACTGAAAGTTTTTTTCATTTAAAAATATCTTTGTTAATTTCTAATTTTAGTGGTATGATTTTTCCTTTATTTAATTAAAACGTCTAACTCTTCATTTTCTTGATTTTAAAAATAAGTTTTTAATTTTATTTTCAATTCAGTTATGTTTCCAATGCATTAATTTGTATTTATTTACTGTTAGTTGTTTTAAATGAAATTATTCATTTTAAATTTATTTCAATAAAACTCAATTTGTGGCTATCTTTTTAACTCTCACTAATATATGTTTTCAGGACAATAAATTTGCCTTTCAATATTGCTTTGGATGTCTTGCCTATCTATATTTTGATATTTTGTTACTATTAATTTATTGAAATAAGACTTTTTTTTAATTTCCACATACCTGCTTATTTAATCATATTTTATTTGCCATTCACTTCTAATTTCATTACATTATATTTTACAATTACAACACTTAAAATATCTGTCTTTCTAAATGTACATATAGTACATAAATATACTAAAACATATTTTATGTATTTGATAAATGTTATACTGTATAACTTAATACATTTGATGTGTGAATATTTGAAATATAGTTTGAAAAGTTCATATTCTATCTTTTTCTATTAATTTCCCTCCTAGCCTTAGCACATCTAAATACTTGAGAATACTATTTAAGGCTATAAGTAATTTTTTCTTATCATAGTCTTCTTTGATTTATCATGACCTTTAAAAATGACATTGATATTTTTATTATAGTAAGTTTATTTATTTTTAATACACATTGTTTTATGAATCATGTTGAGAGATAAAAATCAGAGCAAAAGAGAAAAATCACGGCAAAGAAAAAAAATTTAAAACAAAAAAGATGTGAACATAGCACATGTTGATTTGCATTCAGTCTCCTTAGACCTTGTTTTGGTTGCAAATGACATTTTCTGTAGAAAGTCTATTAGGATTGCTTCAGATCATTGAACTGCTGAGCAGAACCAAACCTTTCGTAGTTGATCATCGCACATTCTTGCTGTTATTGTGTACAATGTATTACTGGTTCTGCTTGTTTTACTCAGCATCAGTTCATGTAAATCTTTCCAGGACTTTCTATAATCAGGTTGTTCATCATTTTTTATAGAACAATAATATTCCATTACCTTCATGTACCACACCTTGTTCAGCCATTCCTCAATTGATGGGCATCTATTCATTTTCCAATTCTTTGATACCACAAAAAGAGCTGCTATAAATAGTTTTGCACATGTGGGTCCTTTTCTCTTCTTTATGATTTCCTTGGGATAGAGACTCAGTAATGGCACTTCTGGGTCAAAAGGTATGCACAGTGTTATAGCCCTTTGAGCATAGTTCCAGATTGCTCTCCAGAATGCTTGGATTATTTCACAACTCCACCAAAAAGGCACTAGTGTCCCAATTGCCCTCCAAAACTTATCATTATATTTTCCTGTCAACTTAGTGAATCTGACAGGTTATGAGGTGGTACCTCAGAATTGTTTTAATTTGCATTTTTCTATCCAATGGTGATTTAGAGTAGTTTTTCATATAACTATAAATGGTTTTAATTTCATCATCTAAAAATTAACTGTTCATATTCTTTGACCATTTGTCAATTTGGGAATTACTTGTATTATTATAAATTTGACAGTTCTTTATATATTTTAGAAATGAGATCTTTATCAGAAATATTGGTTGTAAAGATTTTGCCCACCTTTTAACTTCCCTTTTAATTTTGTTTCTGTTGGTTTTGTTTGTACAAAACCTTTTTAGTTGTAATCACAGTTGTGCATTGTGCCTTTCATAATGTTCTCTAGTTCTTCTTTGGTCATATATTCCTCCCTTCTCCAAAGATCTGATAAGTAAATTATCCCTTGTTTTCCTAATTTGTTTATGGCATCATCCGTTATGACCAAATCATGTTCCCATTTTGACCTTATTTTGATATGTGGTATGAGATGTAGGTCTGTGCCGAGTTTCTGACATATTATTTTCCTGTTTTCCCAGAAATTTTCGTCAAACAGTGAGTTTTTATTCTAGAAACTGGAGTTTGGAGGTTTATCAACTACTAGATTGTTATAGGCCTTGCTTATTGTGTTGGGTGTATCTAATCTATTCCACTGATCCACCATTCTATTTCTTAACCAGTACCAAATGGTTTTTATGATTGCTGCTTTATAATATAGTTTTAGGTTTGGTACTGCTAAGCCATCAGTCTTTGTATTTTTTAAATTAATTCCATTGATGTTCTTGACCTTTTGTTCTTCCAGATGAATTTTGTTATTATTTTTTCTAGTTCTACAAAATAATGTTTTAGCAGCTTAATTGGTACTTCACTAAACAAGTAGACCAATTTAGGCAGAATCCTCATTTTTATTATATCAGCTTAGCTTAGGCATGAACAATTTACATTTTTCAAATTGTTTAGATCTGATTTGATTTTTTGTGAGAAGTGTTTTGTAATTGTGTTCATATAGTTCTTGGGTTTGTCTTGGCAAGTAGATCCCCAAGTATTTCATTTTACCTACACTAATTTTAAATGGAATTTCTCTTTCTATCTCTTGCTCATGGCCGTTGTCAGTAAAATATAGAAATGCTGATGATTTGTGTAGATTTATTTTATATCCTGCAACTTTGCTAAAGTTGTTAATTGTTTCCAGTAAGTTTTTGGATAGTTTTCTAGGATTCTCTATGTATATTATCATATCATGTGCAAAGAGTGATAGTTTTATTTCCTCATTGTCTATTCTAATTTGTTTAATTTCTTTTTCTTTTCTTATTGCTAAAGCCAACATATCTAGTACAATGTTGAACAATAGTAGTCATAATGGGTATCTTTGTTTTACCCCTGATCTTATTGGGAATGTATCTAGTTTCAATTATAAATAATGCTTACTATAGGTTTTAGATAGATACTGCTTGTTATTTTAAAGAAAGTTCCCTTTATCTCCCTGCTCTCTAATGTTTTAATAGGAATGGGTGCTGTATTTTCTCAAAAGTTTTTTTTTCTGCATCCCTTGAGATTATTATATGATTTCTGTTGGTTTTGTTATTGATATGGTCAATTATTGTAACAGTTTTCCTGATATTGAACTAGCAGTGCATTCCTGGTCTAAATTCTACTTGACCTGAGTGTATTATTCTACTGATAAGTTGTTGCAATCTCTTTGCTAATATTTCATTTAAAAGTTTTGCATTGGAGCAGGTAGGTGGGGCAGTGAGGTGGTGCAGTACTGAAGTCAGGAGGACCTGAGTTCAAATCTGGTCTCAGATACTTAACACTTTCTAGCTGTGTGATCCTGGACAAGTCACTTAACCCCAATTGCCTCAGCAAAAAAATGAGATACAATTTTTGCATCAATATTCATTAAAGAGATTGTTCTCTAATTTTCTTTCTCCATTTTGGCCCTGATGTTGACATTTCTTCATATCACTTAAAAATCTATTTCTTATATGATATTAACCTTTTCTTTTTAAATTTGCCTCTCTTATTTGGAATATACATTTTCAAAATCTATATGATCTCATTAATAATTGCATGA
>JAJPUD010006961.1:17320-49050 GCA_023553655.1 Myrmecobius fasciatus
AATTGCTGGCAATATGTTATTGGACTATTTTATTCATTCTGTAACATTTTATAGGTTAATTAAATCCATTTACTTTCAAATTTTTATTTCTGAGGTCAATTTTTTTGTTTGTTTTTAATGTTTTTTATTACATTTATTCATTTCTTGTAAAGGAAGCAAATTTTCTTTCCTTCCCCCACTAATTCTAATTCTTTGGCATACTTTCCACCCAAAAATGTGCACAAAAGATAATCACAGAATCTTGGATTTGGGACAAACTTCAATTATCATCTATTCTGATCACAATCTAAACATAAATATCTATTACGGAATGTAAAATAAATAGTAACTCAATCTTTTTTTGAAAACCTCTAGTGAAAGAGAACTCAATTTCTCCAAAGCCTGACCATCCTGCTTTCAAACAATTTGAATTTGGAGTTACAGAACTAAAGGATCTCAGAGTCAGAAGAAACCTGAGAGGCTGCTTAGGCCAATCTATACCTAACAGAGAATCCCTTCTATGAAATATTTGATAAGTGGGCGTCAAGTTTTTGATTTTTGAATACCTCTAATTGTTAGAAAGATTTTGCTTAAAGTCTTCTTGTAGGATCAAACAAAATGAGTCCCTGTGATGGTGTTCCATGCAATAGCTGTTCAAGTATATAAAAACATCCATCATCTTCATTGTCTATTCTGCAGTTCAAACATTTGCATTCACTTCCTTCAAATTAAATGTTCCTTCATTATCCTATTTACCTTTATCTGGACATTGCAACTTATAAATGAATGAATGAAAAGATATTTAATAAGCATTTGCTATGTGCAAAACACTACTTATGTGTTTTCTAAAATTTTCTAAAATTACACTATACTGTAGAGATGTAGATATGATATGAGGAGGAAGAAAACCATCACATTCTAGTATCATTCATAATTACTCTTTACATGAGGCCTAAAGTAATGTTACTAATATTTTTTTTGGTAACTCCAGTATGCAAAATGTTTACAAACTCTCAAAATCCCCAGAAATTTTTTTTTTCACAGATAATCTGTTAACCAGACATACCTGCACTTGCAAGGTTGATTTTTGGAACTCAGGTGTAAGTCTTTATATTTCCCTTTTTTGCATTTTATTTTATTCATCAGACTAATATTTTATTCATCAGACTAATAATGTCAAGATATTGGTAGTATAGAAGATAGAGCACTAGACTCAAAATCAGGGAAGACAGAATTCAAACTCTGTTTCACTTACTAGCTGTGGGACCCTAGACAAGTCACTTCATCTCTGTTTGCCTCAGTTTCCTTATGTGTGAAGTGGGGATAATAGTGGCAACTACCTCGTAGGAATATTCTAAGGATTAAGTGAGATAAAATATGCTCTTTTAAGTCTTAAAAATACTATATAATGATAGTTATCATCATAATTAATGATTCTCTTAAGCAATATATTAATTATCCCTCCCCAACTTTCCATCATCTGCAAATCTAAGCATGTCATCTATGTCTTTATCCAAGTCACTGATAAGAAAAAATAGTGAAACATCATAGATCCAAGATCATATCACTCCTGAAAATCTCATTTCAAGTTAATATTACATAATTCATAACTGAATACCCTTTGAGTCTGCCAATTCAGTTAGTTCTAATCCATTTAACTATACTGTCATTAAGCCCAAGCCTGGAGGCCAATTCCAGGCAGCTGCCTGCTTTTGTAAAGACTGAAAACCAAGAATGACTTATACATTGTCAAAGAAAAATTTGTTATATCTAAAAACATAAGGCCATTTTTTTCTTCATTGTGCTACAGAAGTAAGTGAGACTACATTTGGTCATTGGGCCAAAGTTCAGTGATACTTATCTAGCCCATATCTTTCCATCTTATCTAATAGAATAATATAGGTTATGTCATCACTTTGTTTAAATCAAAATCAATTACATCTATAGCATTCACTTTAGGAACTATGTTCAAAGAGAAATAATGTTAGCTGTTCATGGTGAAGGTTTATTGTTGTTGTTGTTTTTCCCAAATGTTCACTAATCACTTAACATTTTCTTTTTCTTTTTCTTCTTCTTCTTCTTCTTCTTCTTTTTTTTTTTTTTTTTTGGTAAGGCAATTGGAGTTAAGTGACTTGCTTAGGATCACATAGCTAGGAAGTGTTAAATGTCTGAGGCCAAATTTGAACTCAGGTCCTCCTAACTTTGGGACCTGTGCTCTATCTACTGCACCATCTAACTTCTCCAACATTTTATTATAATATTTTCAAGGAATCAAACTCAAGATCATTAGTATTATAATTTACAGACTATTCTTTTCTCTCTAAAAATGTTGTACAATAATTTTACTTATCAAATCCTCAGACATCTCTTCCATATACCATATAATACCATGACCCTCCAAAAATAAATGATAATGATCATACCCATCATATTTCATTACCTTGAAGTACCTGATTACTTGATTACTTGTAATGAAAACTATAAATGGAGCAGCTCTAGCTTTTCTCCACCATCCATTATGATCATTCAATTTGTAAAGAGTAGCATTTCTATCCCTTATTTAGGATCCCTTTCTTTTCACAATATGGATTTTTTTAAAGACTTTTTCTTTAGCATTCTTATGAACTCTCAGTTCATTTTGAACTTTAGCAGTAGTAGAAAATTTCTATAAGATTATGTCTTATTTTTGCATATCTCCTCTTTTGTAACCCTGTTGCACATAAATCTCATGAACATACCTTTAAAAAAATCAAATAAGTTTGTTCATTGTGTAGCCATATTGTTTCTTTAGACAACTTCTTTTCCTCTTTATTGCAATCAAGATTTATTCAGTCAGTTCTACAAAGTTTATGAAAATTCAACATCTACCTAAACATTCTTGTTAAAGATAAGAGTTTTATCACTGGATTATCCTATACCTTTCCCTGTATACCCTCATTTTATTGCCTTTTATGATGTTTTTCTTATGTACCTTCTGAATTCTTTATCCATTTTTATTCCTCTTTGTCCTTATCTCCTTTGCTTTACTGACTGTATCAATAAGTTATTAGCTAACACGGTGCCAAAATAAAGCATGCTAATTTCTGTATGTGTGTGTGTGTGTGTGTGTGTGTTAAATGGTTATGTTTAATTAAAAGGTTAAATAAATGGTTAATGATTTGCTTATCAAAATTATGTATTATTATTATTATCATTACTATTGTTATTATTATAATAGATATTTAGTCTTTCAGAGTATTCATCTAGTTCTTCTTTGGAATTCTATGGTTGGTTTTCTTTTCATAATTTTCTTTCTTTTTTAATTAATTAAAGCTTTTTATTTACAAAACATATGCATAGGTAATTTTTCAACTCTGATCCTTGCAAAACCTTCTATTCCAAATTATCTCCTCTTTTCCCCAAAACCCTGCCCAAGATGGCAGGTAGTCCAATACATGCTAACTATGTTAAAATATATGTTAGATCACACACACACACACACACACACATATACATATATATGTACATATTTATACAGTTATCTTGCTGCACAAGAAAAATCAGATCAAGAAGGAAGAAAAAACTGAAAAAGAAAACAAAATGCAAGCAAACAACAACAGAAAAAGTGAAAATGCTCTGTTGTGGTCCACACTCAGTTCCCATGGTCCTCTCTCTGGGTGTAGATGGCTCTCTTCCTCACTGAACAACTGGAACTGGTTTGAATCATCTCATTATTGAAGAGAGCCACATCCATCAGAATCGATCATGATATAGTCGTTGTTGCCATGTATACTGATCTCCTGGTTCTGCTCAATTCACTTAGCATCAGTTCATGTAAGTCTCTCCAGGACTCTCTGAAGGTCATTTCTTACAGAACAATAATATTCCATAACATTCATATACCAAAATTTCCATATACCATATTTTATTCAGCCATTCCCCAATTGATGGGCATTCACTCATTTTCTAGTTTCTCACCACTACAAAAAGGGCTGTTACAAATATTTTTACACATGTGGGCCCATTTCCCTTATTTAAGATCTCTTTGGTATATAATCCCAGTAGAAACACTGCTGGATCAAAGGGTATGTAAAGTTTGATAATTTTTTGAGCATAGTTCCATATTGCTTTCCAGAATGGTTGGATCCGTTTACAATTCCACCAACAATGTATCAGTGTGCCAGTTTTCCCACATTCCCTCCAACATCTGTCATTATCTTTTTCTGTCATTTTAACCAATCTGACAAGTGTGTAGTGGTATCTCAGAGTTGTCTTAATTTACATTTCTCCAACCAATAGTGATTTGGAGCACCTTTTCATATGACTACAAATAGTTTCAATTACTTCATCTGAAAATTATCTGGTGCCATACCAATCAAACTCCCAAGAAATTATTTTACAGATCTAGAAAAAATAGAAGCAAAGTTCATTTGGAAGAACAAAAGGTCAAGAATTTCAAGGTAATTAATGGGGAAAAAGGCAGATGAAGGTGGCCTTGCAGCACCAGATGTAAAACTATATTATAAAGCAATGGTCATCAAAACCATTTAGTGCTGGCTGAGAAATATAGCAGTCAATCAGTGGCATAGGATAGCATATCAGGACAATTTAGGCAATAACTTTAACAATTTAGTGTTTGATAAACCCAAAGACCCCAGCTTTTGTGATAAGTACTCACTATTTGACAAAAACTGCTGGAAAATTGGAAACTAGTGTGTAAGAAATTAGGGCTTGACCCACACCTAACAAAACTTACCAAGCTAAGATCTAAATAGGTTCATGATTTAGATATAAAGAGTGATATTGTAAGCAAATATAGTTTACCTCTCAGACCTGTGGAGATGGAATGAATTCATGTCCAAAGAAGATCTGGAACTCCTAATTGAACACCAGATAGATAATTTTGATTACATTAAATTAAAACGTTTCTGTACAAATAAAACTAATGCAGACAAGATTAAGAGGAAGCATCAAATTGGGAAATCATCTTTACATTTAATGATTCCGATAAAGGCCTCATTTCTAAAATATATAGAGAATTGTCTCATATTTATAAGAATTCAAGCCACTCTTCAATAAATAAGTGGTCAAGGGATATGAACAAACAATTTTCAGATGATGAAATTAAAACCATCTCTAGTCATATGAAAAGTTGCTCCAAATCATTATTGATCAGAGAAATGCAAATTAAGACAACTCTGAGGTACCACTACACACCTGTCAGATTGGCTAAAATGACAGAAAAAGATAACGATGAATGTTGGAGGGGATGTGGGAAGACTGGACACTGATGCATTGTTGGTGGAGCTGTGAACGGATCCAACCATTCTGAGAGCAGTTTGGAGCTATGCTCAAAAAGTTATCAAACTGTGCATGCCCTTTGACCCAGCAGTGTTTCTACTGGGCCTATCTCCCAAAGAGATCTTAGAGGAGGGAAAGGGACCCACATGTGCAAGAATGTTTGTGGCATCCCTTTTTGTAGTGGCTAAAAACTGGAAACTGAGTGGATGCCCATCGATTGGATAGTGGCTGAATAAATTATGGTATATGAATGTTATGGAATATTATTGCTCTGTAACAAACGACCAGCAGGAACGATTTCAGAGAGGCCTGGAGAGACTTGCATGAACTGATCCTGAGTGAAATGAGCAGAACCAGGAGATCATTATACATGGCAACAACAATACTATATGATGATCAACTCTGATGGACATGGCTCTCTGCAACAAAGAATTGTATCAAACCAGTTCTAATTGTTCAGTGAAGAAAACCATATACACCCAGAGAGAGGTATATATATGGACCACAACATAACATTTTCATGCTCTCTATTGTTGTTTGCTTGCATTGTGTTTCCTTTCTCTGATTTTCTTTTTTTTTCTTATAGATAGAATTTTTCTTGTACAACTTGTCAAGTATTGCAACATTGTTAACATGTAGTGGACTTCCTGCCATCTAGGGGAGGAGAGGAGACTGGGGGTAAAATTTGTAATGGAAAGCTTTGTAAAGATCAATGCATACATATGTTATACAAATAAAAAGCTTTAATAAAAAATAAAATAAAAAAAAAGAAATTATCTGTTCATATCTTTGACCATTTATCAATTGGAAAATGGCTTGAATTCTTATAAATTTGAATCAATTTTCTATATATTTTAGTAATGAGGCCTTTCTCAGAACCTTTGAAAGTAAAAATGTTTTCCCAGTTTATTGCTTCCCTTCTAATTTTGTCTGCATTAGTTTTGTTGATACAAAAACTTTTTAACTTAATATAATAAAAATTATCTATTTTGTGATCAATAATGATCTCTTTTTCTTCTTTGGTCACAAATTCCTTCCTCCTCCAGAGATCTGAGAGGTAAGGTGTCCTATATTCTTCTAACATGCTTATAATATCATTTTTTATGTCTAGATCATGAGTCCATTTGGACCTTATCTTGGTGTACAGTGTTAGGTGTGGGTCAATGCATACTTTCTGCCATACTGGTTTTCAATTTTTTCAGCAGTTTTTGTCAAATAGTGAATTCTTATCCCCAAATCTGGGGTCTTTGGGTTTGTCAAATACTAGATTGCTATAATCATTGACTGTTTTATTCTGTGAACCTAACCTATTCCATTGATCAACTATTCTATTTCTTAGTATCAAATGGTTTTGATGACCTCTGCTTTATAATATAGTTTTAGATCTGGTACAGCTAAACCACCTTCATTTGCTTTTTTTTCCATTAATTCCCTTGAAATTTTTGATCTTTTGTTCTTCCAGATGGATTTTGTGATTATTTTTTCAGGGTCAGTAAAATAATTTCTTGGGAATTTGATTGGTATAGCACTAAATAAATAGATTAGTTTAGGTAGTATTGTCATCTTTATTATATTTGCTGGGTCTATCCAAGAGCACTTGATATTTTTCTAATTGTTAAGATCTGACTCTATTTGTGTGGAAATTGTTTTGTAGTTTTTCTGGCATACTTCCTGACTTTCCTTTGGCAGATAGATTCCCAAATATTTTATACTATCAACAGTTATTTTAAAGGGAATTTCTTTTTGTATCTCTTGCTGATGGGTTTTTCTTGTGATGTATAAAAATGCTGATGATTTATGTGGATTTATTTTGTATTCTGCAAGTTTGCTAAGTTGTGGATTATTTCTAATAAACTTTTAGTTGATTCTCCAGGGTTCTCTATACCATCATATCATCTGCAAAGAGGGATAATTTAGTTTCCTCATGACCTAATCTCTTTTTCTTCTTCTGTTGCCAAATTTAGCATCTCAAATACAATATTGAAAAGTAATGGCTATAGTGGGCAGACTTGTTTCACCCCTGATCTTATTGGGAATGGTTCCAGTTAATCCCTATTACATATGATGCTCACTGATGGTTTTAAATAGATGTTACTGACTATTTTAAGGAAAAGTGCATTTATTCCTATACCCTCTAGTGTTTTTAATAGGAATAGGTATTAAATTTTATCAAATGCTTTTTCTGCATCTATTGAGATAATCATATTGTTTTTGTTCATTTGGTTAATGATATAATCAATTATGCTTATAGTTTTCTTAATATTGAACCAGCCCTGCATTCCTGGTATAAATCCTACTTGGTCACAGTGTATTATCCAAGGAATGATTTTCTGTAATCTTTTTGCTAATATTTTATTTAATATTATGTATTAATAATATATAAATAAATATAACTAAATAATAATTTATTTATTTAATATTCATCAGAGATATTGGTCTATAGTTTTCTTTCTCTATTTTTGTCCTATCTGATTTAGGTATCAGTACCATGTTTGTGTCTGAAAAGAAATTAGGTAGGAGTCCTTCATTTACTATTTTTCAAATAGTTTATAAAGTATTGGAGTTAATTTTTCTTTAAATATTTGTTAGAAATCACATGTAAATCCATCTGGTCCTGGGGATTTTTTCTTATAGATTAAGCTTAATAGCTTGTTCTGTTTCTTTTTCTAAAATGGGACCATTTAAGTAATTGATTTCCTCTTCTCTTATTCTGAGCAATCTATTTTTGTAGGTATTCTTTCATTTCACTTAGGTTGTCAAATTTATTGGCATAAAATTGGGAAAAGTAACTCCTAATTATTGTTCTAATTTCCTCTTCATTAGTGGAAAGCTCTCCCTTTTCATTTTTAAGACTAACAATTTGATTTTCCTCTTTCCTTTTTCTAATCAAATTAACTAAAGTTTTGTCGATTTTGTTGGTTTTTTTCAAAAACCAACTCTTAGTTTTATTTATTAATTCAATAGGTTTTGTTTTTTTGGTTTTTTTGGTTTTTGGTTCTTTACTTTTAATTTTATTAAACTTGACCCACCTCCCTCTGTGCCTGATTGAAACAGAACTTTTCTGGAAATCTTCGAAATTATCTTCAGCTGGTAATTTGTTGCACTTCCAATATTTGTGGCTTCTGCCAGTCCAGAGCTAATTCAGAGGCTGAATTTGCTAATTAGTCTGAGGGTTACTTGAGAAGATCAGAAAGAAACGTGAGTCTTCTCCACCTTCTTGGCTCCACCCCCCCCCTTCATAATTTTCCAAAAATATTTTTATTTTTTTAATTATTTCTTTAAGCCATAATCTTTTTTGAGATTAAGTTTATTTCTAATAATTGATCAAAGTTACCTTTATTTTTATTTTTAAATAATCATCTTATATTTCCCAAAAAGAATGTTTGACTTTAATAGTGAATTCTGATATGGATTATTTTTTTTTCATATATTCTTATACCACCTTTTTTCGGGCATGTCTCATTCTTAAAGAACAGTCTTGGATGATATTTAAAATGAATGGAAACCTCACCTACAGATCACAGGAATGATTTTTTAAAATAATTTTTGAATTTATAATGATGGATATGGTTGTATTAAATTTGTGGTATTTATCACTTTTATTGTAAAGTGTAGTAATTTTGGGAGGAGATCACTCAATGGTAGTCAAAAGATCTTGTTTCTATTCTTTGCTACTCTTTTATTTACAATATGTATAATCTTATACCATATAACATCTCTCAATGTCATATTCTTTGGCTGCAAAATAAGCAAGACAGTCAACTAAAATTAATTAGGCATATACATGTGCCAGGTAATATGTTAAGTGCTGAGGATATAAGTAAAGGAAAAAGAAACATTAAAAAATAGCCCCTGCTTTCAGAGAGATTATAATTTAATAGAGGAGATAATATGCAATAAGTATGAACAAATAAGCTACATATAAGATAATTGGGGGAAAAAAAGGGAAAAGGTGCTAAGATTAAGGAGGACTGGGAAGGGCTTTCTGTAGAAAGTCAGACTTTAGCTAAAACTTGAAGGCACTTAAGAAGCTAGCCTAGGCATTTCCTAAGTCCTCTTCAAATTCTAAACATATGATCATATGATCTGATGATTCCATTTTCAGTCTTCCCCACACCCCGAGGCAATTGGGGTTAAGTGACTTGCCCAGGGTCACATAGCTGGGTAGTGTTAAGTTTCTGAGACCAGATTTGAACTCAGGTACTCCTAACATCAAAACTTGTGCTCTATCCACTGCACCACCTAGCTGCCCCTTCAGTCTTTAAAACAAATGGCTCTAGGTAATTTCTTTTATAATTTCTAACATGTTATTATTATGGTATTTTCTTTAAATTCTTCGCAACTCCCTTAAGATTTGTGATATTCTCTCTTTGTAACCTGTCATTGAGATCTTTCATAAAGTTGATTCTCTAGTTTCTTCATGTTATTTTTGTTCAATCATTTCAGTAGTGTCTGACTTCGTTACTCAATTTGGGGTTTTCTTGGTGGTGATAATGGTGTGATTTGCCATTTCTTTCTAGAGCTCAATTTATAGTTGAGAAAACTGAGCAAACAGGGTTAAGTGTCTGCTTCATGGAATTTGAATTCAGAAAGAGAAGTATTCCTGAAGACTCTAGCCTTAAAATTTCACCCACTGTTCTACTTACCTTTATTCTATTCATAATTGAGTTATTTTCTTGTCTTGCTTTTTTATTTTGATTATACTTCCCTCTACTCTGCATTCTCATTGGTATTGTTGGTATTATTTTTTAGTCAACCATTGTGAACTAGGTTATATTATATGTAGGTCTGTGTGTTTTCTTTTCAGTGGATAAGGACACTGGTTTAATATCTTTTTTTATTTCTTCAAAGGGTCTAGTTTTCATTTTTCTATGCTGTGTACCTTCTTATTTTGTTGCTAATACTGTTATCCATTCTGTTTCTTGGTATCTTTCTTCTGATGTTTTTGCCTCACTTATTTTTTTCTATTTTTTTTTACTATACTGAAGGTCCTTCTTTGGTTTAATATTATTTTTTCTCTTCTGAGAACTGGTGGCCATTTTGATTCTTTTTGATTTTCTGATTGTTATTTTTGAAGAAGATGGCTCACACTGCTCCTCTTCAACTTTTCTACCACATACCCTATTACTATTTGGGATGACATTTTCACATTTGCACATTCTCTGACTAAAACTTTTTCCCTAAAAGGGGGCAGATTGAATTGTTTCTATGATCTTTTAAGCATGTTTTATGATATTGATTTATATATAGTGAGAGAAATTCAATTCTCCTTGACTTGAAGGGCATCTGATCTATGTCCTTTGTAAGTATATAAAGAAAAACAGTAGGGAAATGTACATAAATCACTAATATGTGCTTTTGTTTATATAAAACTCAACACATTTATGGAGCACTTGTTATGTTAACTCCTATTGACCTGATAGGTGAAAACAGGTAGATTGATGAAAAGAGCACTGTACTTCAATTCAGAATAGCTGGGTTGAAACCTCGGGTCCTTTACTCACTGATTGTGTGTCTTAGACAAGTCACTTAACTTCTGTGGGTGTCAGTTTTCTTATCTATAAAAATAGAGATAGAGCAGTCCTATCTATATAAAAATGTTGTTATTAGGAGGCATCCTAACATGGAAAAAAGAATACTTTCCACTGTCATATGTCTAATGGCTCTATTATTAGCTAGTTGTGGGACTTTGGTCAAGTCAAGTCTCTTCTCTAAGCCTCAGACTCTCATTTGTAAAATATAGAACATGGATTAAGTAAATTCTGAGATCTTTTATGGTTTTAGAATTCTAAGGTCTAATACAAAACAGCTGTGATCTATGGGAATCAAATGACATGGAAAATGTGAAAATGCTTTAAAGTAGAAGATGTCATAACATAGTCTATCAAATGATGGACTTCGAATCTGGATGATTTGGTTTACATCCCATCTCTGATATTTATTAGCTGTATGATTTTGGGCAAGTCACTTAACTTTTCTGAGACTCAGTTTCCTTATTTGTACAAGGAAGAGAGAACAATGAACTGTTAGCCACTAAGTATCTTCCAGCTCTAAATTTATTACAAAAGATTATGAAAATATAAATTATCATCATAAGTGAATGGTGCTATACTGAAAAAGAAATTAATGACATGATTCTTGACTTTACGAAGCTTAAAATTCAGTGGAAATATGCTATACCAGAGAGAAGATCAGAATTAAATAATTGTAGGGTAAGTAGTATGGGATATCAGGAGAGGTTTTATCAGGTGATATTTTAACTAGACTCAAAAAAACTGAGTAGTTTGTTATCAGGCAGATATTTAGAAGATATTTCAGAATAAAAAGGATTGAGTAAGTTGGATTTTGAGAGAGAGAGAGCAAGTATACATTTTAAGTGGACCATAAGGCTCATGTTTGGGGAAAATGAGAAACAAAACTAATTCTGTAAATTAGGACCAGATTGTGTTGGATTTTGTGTCTGTATTTTATCCCATAGACAGTAAGAAACCATTGAATGTTTTTAAATTGGGCAGTAATGTGATGAGAACTGGATGTAAGGATGATTACTTTGTCAAATGGCATAAATTACTGAGAAAAGAGACTAAAGTTAGACTAGTTACAAGAGGATTGTGGGGATCTAAGTAAGAAGCTTATAGTGCTTAATTTGGCTCAGAAAAAAGATGCAGATGAATTGTCTTCTTGTATGATGAATTAAACAGCACTGGCATGGTTGAGAAGCAATGCTTTTCACTCTAGTTGTCACTGGTGAAGATTTTCCCAAGGCAGCTAGAGGGCAAACATTCCATTCAACATAATTATCTTACCTTGGTTATGAAAAGGACCCCTCTGGATAACAAAGTCAGTTTAATAAAAATGTTTTTTTTTCCCCCACAAGGCAGCCACAAAAGAAACTTCCCCTTAGAAACGATTGTAGTAGTTTCTTTTCACTTTGGGAAGCAGCCCAAAATAAAGAAGAAAAAAAAAACTGTTGAACTTTTGATCAGGAGCCAGTGGAGTTCTTGATCTAGTTGGTACCAGACAGTACTGGGATTACACTCAGTTTGGGCAACTGTCGACCTTAATTATTATATCAAAATGAACCCTGTCTAAGACACTGAAAGAAAAAGAGGAGACTAAAGAGAAATGGTACTTAGCTTTGGGAAGCTACCCAGTCCAATGGGACACATGATGAGGAAACAGAGAGATCAGGTAAGATAATCCATCCAGACAGAAGTCTAAACATCACCATTAGAGAGAAGTGTTAGGTGGAAATAAATTTGGGTTATCAGTCATAAAAGGTTTCCCATACTAGCAGAGACCAAGGGAAAGAAATGAAGCAATGAAACAAAGCTAAAAATAGATGAGAAAATAGTCCCAGCTGGTTGTGGGTGGACTGGAGGGGAGAATATTCAGAAACTCAGGAATAAAAAGAATAACTATATCTCTTTTTTTTCTTTTAAGAAAATGCAAAAGGTCCTTTTTCTTCTCCATTTCATGTAACTTGGAGCTGGCTGAAGATTGGGGGCTGGGAAGGGAGGATAGTAGGGAAGTAGGTGTGGAGCAGAGAAGAACATGATTCTGAGCAAAGAATCCTGGAGATAAAGTAAGAGCACCTTTGATTACATATAGGCTTGACCTGTCACTGTCTATATAAACTTGTCAATTAACTTCTCAATTTCCCTATCCCCAAAATGGAGGATAAAAATACTTATATTCCCCAAACAACAAGTTGCAATGATGAAAGAACATTTTAAACCAAAAAGTGCTACATAAACATTAAATATTGATCGTTATCATTTATCACAAAGTTCCTGAAATAAACATTTGGGATTCAATAAATGGGATAATTTCTAATACCAATTGATCAACAAATCATTACTATGTGCCAGGCATTTCATTCATTCACTGGGGCTTCCTTTGACCTAGAGGAGTGATGACAGATCAGAATCCCTAAGCCAAACTTGCTAAGAAGAAAAAGAAAGATAAAGATGCAGCTTGTTTAACAATAGTGTATTTAAAATGGGCAATAATTTTGGTTTTCAAGCCTCTAATTCTGTAAATTTCAACTTCTTTTTTTCTACTTTTGTAGATGACTCAAGGGACAGAGATAGAGAATTATACAGCTGTGACTGAGTTTTTCTTCTCTGCCTTCCCTGATTTGGAGAAAGGAGGCCTCTTGTTTTTCATTCCTCTACTCCTCATTTATGGATTCATCATTACTGGGAACTTGATGATCTTTATTGTCATTCAGTTGGATGTAGCACTCCATACCCCTATGTACTTTTTCATTAGTGTCCTCTCCTTCCTAGAAATATGGTATACCACAACTACCATCCCCAAGATGCTCACCAACCTGATCAGTCTGCAGAAGACCATCTCCATTGCTGGATGCCTCATGCAAATGTATTTCTTTCACTCTCTTGGGATCTCAGAAGGCTGCCTTCTGACTGCAATGGCCATAGACAGATATGTTGCTATCTGCAAGCCCCTTCACTACCCAACCATTGTGACACCTAGACTGTGTGCCCAGCTCACTGCTGGCTCTTGTCTCTGTGGCTTCCTCCTTGTGCTCCCTGAGATCGTGTGGATCTCCACCTTACCCTTCTGTGGTCCTAACCAGATTCACCAGATCTTTTGTGATTTTACCCCAGTGCTACATTTGGCCTGCACAGATACCTCCCTTATAATCATAGTAGATGCCATTCATGCTGCAGAGATTCTGGGCTCCTTCTTGGTCATTGCCCTATCCTACATCCGGATCATCTTAGTGATACTGAGAATTCCTTCAGTTGAGGGTCGCCACAAGGCCTTCTCCACCTGTGCTGCACATATTGCTGTCTTTCTCTTGTTTTTTGGCAGCGTGTCACTCATGTACCTACGTTTCTCAGCTACCTACTCTGTGTTCTGGGATACAGCCATAGCAATCACCTTTGTTGTCCTTGCCCC
This sequence comes from Myrmecobius fasciatus, assembly GCA_023553655.1. Classification (NCBI taxonomy): domain Eukaryota; kingdom Metazoa; phylum Chordata; class Mammalia; order Dasyuromorphia; family Myrmecobiidae; genus Myrmecobius; species Myrmecobius fasciatus. The sequence continues at coordinate 31,508 of JAJPUD010006961.1, forward strand.
CTTCCTCAATCCCATCATCTACAGTTTGAGAAACAAAGACATGAAGGAAGCTATCAAGAAGTTTCTCTGTTCTCAGAAGTAGAATGAGAGGACTAAAAGTTAATCTTAAATTATGGGATGTTTGTGATTTTTTTCTTTTTTATCCTTTTGAAATTTTGTTTTTTTCATTCTTGCTTTGCATTTCTCATCATTGTATTGTGTTCTCTTATTCTTGTTATGGCTGAAAATAAGCTATGATCATATTATCATCATTATGTTGTATTTTTTATTTCATCATCTATTGAGTACTGAAAGAGACCTTAGAAACCATCCAACCCCTTTATTTTGCAGATTAGGAAATGGTACTAGAGAAGCTGTCACATATAAGATCACCCAGATAAGTAAGTGTCAAAAAATTACCAGAAGAGAAAATGACAAATATTGAAAGGATTGTGGTGAAATGGGCACATTAACACACTATGGGATTACCTGTGAATAGGTGCAACTGTTCTAAAAAGTAATTTGGAATTATACACTAAAAGTTACTAAATAGTACATTCATTTTGACCCAGCTATACCATTATGATGCCTTAAGATAAAGATAGAAGAAACCCCTGAAGAATAATCCTAGCAGTCATGAGTCTACTTTCCTGATGGGGATATCTCCATCTCTTAGAAGCCTTTAAAAGCAGCAGAACCAAAAGTCATTACCTCTAAGCCTATAAAAACCATAATAACTAAGCAGAACAGTTCCTGCTACTGAAAATAAAGCTCTCCCCTTATTTCTCTTCATGATCCTCATGAAGTTCAAGAATCCCATCCACATTCTGAGAATAAAGAAAGGCTTTCCAGAATATCCTGAGGTGCTTCACCCAGGCCAGACCAGCTGACTCCTTCAGGAAGAACTATCTAGGAACCCCAGAAAAGCTTTTTATTTCTTCCAACTCTTCTGTTCTTTGCCTCAGATGGATCAGTCCTCACTGAATCCACTTTCACTTTAACTCATACCAATCCTCCAATCTCTCCATTGAATGTACTATGTATGTAATCATTAAAAGAGCTAAGCCAATCTGATGCTTTTTTTCATATTGACACAAGTCCTAAGCTAAAGACATAGGCCTATACCAAAAGAAATGAAAGAAAGAGCTAAAGATACAAAAATTTGTTTTATTTTATTTTTATTTTAGTAAATTTATTTATTTGAAATAAACATTGCTTTATGAATCATGTTGGGAGACAAAAATCAGAGCAAAAGGGAAGAACCATGGCAGAAATAATAAAAAAAAAAGACAGAAAAAGGAAGTGAACATAACATTTATTGATTTACAATTCAGTCTCCTTAGATATTTTTCTGGATGCAGATGGCATTTTCTGTAGAAAGTCCATTGAGATTGCTTTGGATCACTGAACTATTGAGAAAAACCAAGCCTTTATTGTTGATCATCGCACATTCTTGCTGTTATTCCTGCAATATATTCCTGGTTCTGCTTGTTTCTCTCAGCATCAGTTCATCAGCCTTTCTATAATCAGCTTTTTCATCATTTTTATAGAACATTAATATTCCATTAATTTCATGTATCACAGCTTGTTCAGCTATTCTACAACTGTTTAGCATTCACTCCTTTTCCAATTCTTTGCTACTACAAAAAGAGCTGCTACAAACATTTTTGCGCATGTGGGTCCTTTTCTCTCTTTTATGATTTCCTTGGGATAAAGACATAGTAATGGCATTGCTGGGTTCAAGGATAGGCACAGTTTTATAGCCCAATGGGCATAGTTCCAGATTGCTCTCCAGAATGGTTAGATCATTTCACAACTCCACCAACAATACATTAGTGTCCCAGTTTTTCCATATCCACTCCAACATTCATCATTATCTTTTCCTGTCATCATAGTCAATCTGAGAGGAATGAAGTGGTATCTCAGAGTTGTTTTAATTTGCATTTCTCAAATCAATAATAATTTAGAACATTTTTTCATATAACTACAAATGGCTTTAATTTCATCATCTGAAAATTGTTCATATCCTTTGACCATTTGTCAATTTGAGAATGACTTGTTTTCTTATAAATTTGACACAGTTTTTAATATATTTTAGAAATGAGACCTTTATCAGATATACTGGCTGTAAAGATTTTTTCCCTTTGTACTTCCCTTTTAATCTTATTTTTGTTGGTTTTGCATGTGCAAACCCTTTTTAATTTAATGTAATGAAGTTGTCCATTGTGCCTTTCATAATGTTTGCTAGTTCTTCTTTGGTCATAAATTCTTCCTTTTTCCAGCAATCTGATAGGTAAATTTTCCCTTGTTCTTCTAATTTGTTTACAGTATCATTCTTTATGCCCAAATCATGTATCCATTTTGTGGACCTTATTTTGATATGGGGTGTGAAATATAGGTCTATGCCAAATTTCTGATATATTATTTTTCAGTTTTCCCAGCAATTTTTGTCAAATAGTCAAATAGTGTCAAATAGTGTCTTATTCCAGAAGCTAGTGTTTAGAGATTTATCAAGTTCTAGATTGCTATAGACCCTGATTATTGTGTTGTGTTTATCTAATCTATTCCACTGATCTACCACTCTATTTCTTAAACAGTACCAAATGGTTTTAAAGACTGCTTCTTTGTAATATAGTGTTGGTTTTGGTAGTGCTAAGCCACCATCCTTTGTATTTTTTTCATTAATTCCCTTGATATTCTTGACCTTTTATTCTCCCAGATGAATTTTGTTATTATTTTTTCTATAAAATAATGTTTTGGCATTTTGATTGCTTTTGCATCAAACAAGTAGACCAATTTAGTCAGAGTTCTCATTTTTATTATTTTATCTTGGCTTAGCCGTGAACAACTGATATTTTTCCAGTTATTTTTATGTGATTTTATTTGTATGAGAAGTGTTTTGTAATTGTATTTTGGGGTTTGTCTTGGCAGATAAATTCCCAAGTATTTTATATTGTCTACACTAATTTTAAATGGAATTCCTCTTTATATCTCTTCATGATGGACTTTGTCAGTAGCATATAGAAAGGCTGATGATTTATGTGAATATATTTTATGTCTTGTAACTTTGCTAAAACTGAATTGTTTCCAGTAGGTTTTGGGATGATTTTCTAGGATGCTCTAAGTATACCATTATACAGATTCTCTCCATTACAAAAAAAATGTTTGCTATAGGTTTTAGGTAGATATTGCTAGCTATTTTAAGGAAATCTCCCTTTATCCCTCTGCTCTCTAGTGTTTTTAAGAGAAATGGGTGCTGTATTTTGTCAAAAAATGTCTTCATCTATTGAAAATATCACATGATTTCTGTTGGTTTTGCTATTGATATGGTTGGTTATGGTAATAGTTTTCCTGATATTGAACTAGCCATGCATTCCTAGCATAAATCCCTCTTGGTCATAGTGTATTATCCTGCTGATAAGTTGCTATAATCTCTTTACTAATATTTTATTTAAAATTTTTGCATCAATATTCATTAGGGAGATTGGTCTGTAATTTTCTTTCTCTTTTTTGCCCCTTCCTGGTTTACATATCAAATACAAAAATATTTATAATGTATCTTTTTAAAGTGACAAAAAAATCAAAACCTATAAAAGTATGGGTAACAACTAAGAAAATGATGCATAAGTTGTATATGGAAGTAATGAAATAATATTATGCTGTAAAAAAATGAAGAAATAGATGATTTCAGAAAGACAGATTAAATGACAGACTGAAGAGTAAGTGAGCAGAAAAAAAACGATTTCTACAAGAATAACATTGAAAACTTTTGTACATTAACAAAGAATTGAATTTACACAATAATGATGCCATAAAAACAAGCGGCATTGAAAATTGAAAGAATGATGATCAGTACAGTGAACATTCACAATTCCAGAAGAATTATAATGAAATATGCTGTTCAGTTCAGGGTTGATAGATTTAAGTTACCGTATGAGGCATTTTATGTATTGAGTGAATTTTTTTTGCCTGATAATGAATATCTATTTCAGGAAATATATCATTTTATCCCAACAGGATGGGTGCGGGAGGAAAAAAAACAGATTTAATCTTGTTATTGCTTTTAATAGAGAGGAATTTGCTATAAGTGTAAGGTGTTATGTAAACCTTCAGCTGAGGTTACTATATTTTAATTTTACTAAACTGCTTTACATTCGTACAAGTTACAAGTCACTGCAATAAACCCATTTTTCAAGATTACATTCTTTTTGCTACTACAGCTATTACTGATACAATAATTGTTCCTAATACTTTGTTATCTTTATCACTATGATGAGAAATTAACAAATGACTCCTCATTCCTTTCCACACACATATACTACCACATATTCAATCCTTGGTTTTACTTTATTCTTTATGATTGGCCATCTTGGACCTCATTCTAAATAGGCAAATCTATGCAAATTCCCCATTTTTTTTGCTCTAATTCAGATTTTGGTATGTACTTTTTTCTTCCCCAGGATGTCTTCTCTTCCCTTATAAGATATCATCCTTCTTTGCATATCTCTGCTCCAGATTGTTTTCTCCAAGATTTCCCAGTCTGAATATATACTAATTTTCATTTCCTAGGTTATAGTGTTCTGTCAGTCATTAGCTCCTTGTCTATATATGAATTCTATCTCTATTTCTTGAGATGTGGGTGCAAGGACAGAGTGGGGAAGTTTATATTTTTCCTATTAAACTTGGAGGTCCAGAAATTATTCTAGAACTCTTTTTAGTACTTTGCATAGATCTATCAAATGATGACATCTATTTCTGTTCTTAAGCTGTGATTCAACTGATTAATTGAATCAGAAGCCAAGCCAAGACCTCTTGGGGCAAAGAAAGGAAGATAATTTGTGAAGAAAATAATTATTCTCAAATAAATGCTTTTCTTGCCTCGGGTTTACAAAAAACAGGGGAACATTTAGAAAAGAATCAAAGAAATTATTTCCTTTCCTTAACAAAATATAAAGATAGAAAACCGAATTATGGAAACTAGAATAATTTGTGATCAAGTGCTAACTCACTATTGGCTTAGCTTCAAGATGTAATTTAATTATTTATTTATTTATTTATTTTTGCTGAGGCAATTGGGGTTAAGTGACTTGCTCAGGGTCACACAGCTAAGAAGTGTTAAGTGTCTGAGATCACATTTGAACTCAGGTCCTCCTGACTTCAGGGCTGGTGCTCTATCCACTGCACCACCTAGTTGCCCCATGTAATTTATTTTTATCCCCGGGATGGTAGGAATACTGGCTCCTGAAAATGAAGGGAGGGCTCGACTCTCACTCAAATTTAGGCATTAGTAAGTTACTTCTCTGCTTTACTCAATTGCTCAAATCTATATAAGCACCCCAAATCAGGATGAGAACAAGGAAAGTTGCATACACCCCCTAAATCTACTGTTTGTAGCTCTTTTACTGCCCAAATTTCTTTTTTTCATTTCCTTTTCCTTGTTTATTTTGGTTCCTTTTTTTCTTCTCTTTCTGATTCTTTATCACTTCTCTCCTTTTTTTTTTTCCTTTGCTTTCTGCTTCTGTGGTCAGGCCCTTAACAAGTGAATGCTAACACTTCTAAACTGTGTCACCTTGCATAGGTCATTTAATCTTCCTCTTCCTCAGTTTACCCATCTATAAAATGACTACTTGATCTCTAAGATCTTTTCCAGCTCTCTTAGAACTAGCCCCCAAATATTCCAACCAGAAATGATTTTCCTGTACTAGCTGAATTGTCATTTATCCTAGCAGTACTCTAAACAACTCTCTAAGATACTATAAGTTACTATATAACTATGTTTATAACAGCTTATTTCCTTTTCTTGAAATTCCTTAGGCTAACAAAATCAGAGAATGAATCTCTAGCTCTCTCTAGTCAGGAATTAGCTCCCAAGTCAAGTAAATAAGCATAAATTAAACACTTATTGTGTTCTAGACACTGTATTAGGGTTTTTTGTTTGTTTTTTGTTTTTTTGCAAGGAATATATATTTGGTCTTTGGTCATTCATTACAAAGTCTAATAACCCTCTCTATTGGGAAAATCTTCCTTTGATATCATTTACGTATATTTTGGTTCATCTGAAACTTCTTTCTTGTTATTGGGTATTAGTGGGTAATTGTCCTTTGTATATTCTTCACTCTTCTCTTCTTCAAGCTGAATCCCAAGCAATTAATCTGTAAAGCTATTTCTGAATAGTTCTACTGTTTAATTTAATCCAATAAACATCTATTAATCATTTCTTATTTACCAAGCAATGTTCTAAACACTGGGAATACAGATTTTAAAATGCTCTCAAAGAGCATAAAGTCTAATGGGGGAAGCAATACATAAGAAGAAGTGGAAAAGTAAAAGGGGAGGATGAGACATTAGCACTGGCACAGGGGAATGATATTTCATGGAGTCTAAAGAAAGCAGTGCTCCTGATGAAAAGTAGAGAGTACTATGAGACATGAGTAGTTGGGGAGACAGGAGTTTCTGAGCGTATTCTGCCCCTATTCTCCAGGATGTCCTACCTCTTACCACAGAAAAATGTGTCATATCTTGGGGACTTAACTCTCTTGATGCTTTTCTAGAAGGGAATGGAATTCTGGAAACAAAGGAAGAGTAAGCAAGAATTAAGGCAGAATAAAGGATCAAGCAAAAAAAAATGTCCCCTCTTCAGAACCCTACTTAAAACTGAAGGCAGACATAGTGACCTGATTTCTAAGCCTGCTTTATGATTTTGTCAAATCAGAACACCCTCTGATCCCTTATAGGAAACTATGCCAGGCAGGGCAGGAGTGACACGAGTAATGAAAGTGGTGGATTTCTTAGAGAATCCTCTCCCACTCTCCTTCTCATATTCCAAAGGTGTTCAGGGTACAAATTACTTTCATTCCATTAGACATACATACTATGATATTTATGACTCATAACCGCTACTAAATTGCAGAACAACTCAGTATAATTCAGAAAGCGAGTCTTTGGTGGATTTGTCTAGCTTTCATGCTAACTCTCTCAGTTCTGGTGATATGGTATGGGAACACTAGAGCAACAACGGTTGCTTTGCTGGCATGAAACATACACCTGAGAACCCCCCCCCCCAACCTCCTGCAGCTCAATGATAACTCAAGGGTAGGGGCCCAGTTCTAAACAGAACAGAGTAATAACTGACAGTTATAGAGCATTTTCACATTTACAAAATGCTTTACAGATGCTACCTTATTTAACCATCTAAACATACTTATAACATACTTCCTATAGATATTATTATCCCCATTTTACAGATGAAGAAACAGATTCATAAAGATTAGGCAACTTGCCCAATTACATAACAATGAATGGATTTCAAATCAAGTCTTCCTAGAACATCTTAAAATACTTAAGATGCACAGAACTCACTTCCTCATTTCTATCTCCCCATTCATGTTCTTTATGATAGTGAGAATCAGTTGGCAGTCTACCAACATCTAGTCTTTTTAAAATGTAGAGGAAAAGATAGAGTACTATGTTTAATTCTCTTAGAGGGCATAAGGTTAATGAAGAGGTTTAGGATTATCACTGTGGAGTTCTATCATACTTATCAAGTGATTCACCAGATAATAGACAAGGAGTTTAGAAATGAAATATCTGAAATTCAAAATGTTTTGACAGTGCCCAAATATTCTATATTACCTCTCTGAAATGAAAAAACCTATCTTTTTATCATGTACCATTCCATATCCATACCTTGCTCTTTATAGAAAGGATAATTTCTGTTCATATCAAGATTGATCAATATAATTAATCAATTATCAACTGCCTTAAGGAATTTCCATTAACATTATTATAATCATACAATTTAAGAAGAGGAGTGAATTTGAAGGAAAAGATAATGAGTTGAGTTTTGAACATGTTGAGTTTCAGATGCCTCCAAGAAACACAATTCAAAGTGTCCAACAAGCAATTGAAATGAAAATGAAAATGAAAGAAAAGCAAGGATTTAACAATCATCAGCATTAAATGAAATTGTAATTCACTGAAGTTGATAAGATCACCAAATTAAATAACAGAGACATGAGGTGGCAAACTATTTAGAGGGATAGTATGACCTCCAAGAGAATGCTGAGATACTGAAGAAAGGGGAACAAACCACAATGGTATGGTAGCAAATAGGTCTTTATTGAAGAGAGCTTATCTATAAGACCAGTATCATGTGATGGCATGACAGTGGTAGATCTCCACAACTCACTTAGATCAATCAGATATTATGTAGAAACAGAATAAAGAAAACTTAGTGCCAAGAGATAAGCAATGATCACATGAATAGGTACATATAAAATTTTTAATCTATTTATAATTATGATGCCATAGGTCACATTATCTTGTTCCCACCATACAAAAGAGAAGAGATGCCATCCCAGAGCTTTGGGTAATACCTAATATTAAGGATGTGATCCAAATAAAGATCCAGCAAAGGAGACAGAGAAGGAATAGTTCAAGAGAAAAGAGCCAGAAAGGAATAGAAAGCCATCTATACTAGGTATCTCCACTTCCCCTTCTCATTCATTTCTAAACCCTTTTCAGTCTGAAACTTATCATTCAACTGAAACTACTCTTTTTGAAATAACTTGGAAGGAGTCTCTTTGTGGCAATACTATGGGCTTCTTCTTAATTCTGGTACTTCTTGACCTCTCTACAGCATTTGTATTGTTGATCACTTTTCTCTTCTTGTATGCTCTCTTCTCTCTAGGTTTTTTGTGACACTGTTCACCACTACTTCTTTTCTATATGACTGCTTCTTTTCAGTCTATTTTGCTAGTTCATCATGTCATAGTCACTAAGTATGGATATCCCTCATAACTTTTTCATGAACGCTTTTCTCTTGTTGCTCTATACTTTTTTCACTTGATTTCTTTTTCTTTTAATTATTTAATTTCAATTACCATGTATGCAATTTCTAAAACAAAAGAAAAGCTTCTAACTAATAACCACAGTCAAGTAAAACAAGCTCTCATATTACTTATATCCAAAAATATGTATCTCACTCTGCATATTTTAGTCCATAAGTCCTCTCTAAGGAAGAAAGTTAGTATTCCTCATCATTAGTCCTCTAGAATCATGGCTAATACATTAATCAGAGTTCTTTAAATTTCTAAAATTGTTTATTTTTACAATGATGATGTTTTATAATTGTTCTTCTGTTTTTGAATGCTTTACTCTCTATTGGTTTATGTAAGTCTTACCAGGTCTTTCTAAAATCATCTTTTTCTTTCTTATAAAACGCTTTATTCCATTACACTCATATGCTCTAACTTCAGTACATAGATAATATACCACATATATGCCTATGTATATATGTTAAACATATATGTATATAATAAGGATATATACCATTTTCTACCATAATGATGGTTTTTTTTACATTTCCTAGTTGATGGACACCATCTTACTTGATGATTAAAAAAAAATTCCATCCCACATATGCAAAAATGTTGTGGCTGATCTTTTTGTAGCGGAAAGGAACTGGAAGCTGGGTGGATGCCCATCAGTTGGAGAATGACTGAATAATTTATAATATATGAATGTTATAGAATATTATTGTTCTATAAGAAATTATCAGTAGGATGATTTCAGAGAGGCCTGGAGAGACTTACATGAACTGATGCAAAGTGAAGTAAATAGAACCAGATCATTGTACATAGCCACAGCAAGATTATATATCAATCAATTCTGCTGAATGTGGCTTTTTTCAACAATGAGATGCTTCAGGTCAGTTCTAATGATCTTGTAATGCAGAGAGCCATCTGTACCCAGAGAGAGAACCTTGGGGAGTGAATATGGATTACAACATAGCATTTTCTCTCTTTTTCTTATTTGTTTGTATTTTGTTTTCTTTCTCATTTTTTTCTTTTTGATCTGATTTTTCTTGTGTAGCATGATAATTGGGGAAATGTGTATAGAAGAATTGAACATGTTTAACATATATTGGATTACTTGCCATCTAGGGAAGGGAGTGGGGGGAAGGGAGGAAAAAAATTGGAATACAAGGTTTTGCAAGGGTTAATGTTGAAAATTATCTATACAAATGTTTTGAAAATAAAAAATTTTAATAATACAAAAAGGACTCTGGGACAGAGGAAGAGATTGATACATTAGTGCAACTCTATCTCACTTAAATCCAATTCATGTACAAGTCAAGATATCAATTCTTGATACCATTGGTTCTCTTTGAAAAGGAAGGAGGAACAACATCAAACCCCCAAGACCCTACTGGCCTGATGTGTGGTACTGAACCTCTCTCTGGACCAGTGTGGTACCAAATTTGGTTCTCTTCTGTTGAGTAAGATAGATGGGACCCTATAGAAAAGAAAATTAATTTCCTCTTCTGTAGTGCTAGCATGCTCCAGTGAAGCAAATCTTGACCTTCTGCAAAAAAGAAAAAAAAAATAGACTATGTCTTTCTGTCTGTTTAGCAAAGTCCACAATTTTCCTCTGGATTTTCCTAGTTTGGTTTGGATTTTTAGTCATAGTTATTAGTGTCTATTTCCATTTTAAGAGTACTTGGATTCATTTGTAAAAATGAAATAGACTGTTCATTCCTTAACAGTTGACTTTAATTTTGTGTTTGATATATTTGATATAATTGGAGTTTCCAGAAGAAAGTTTCACAAGATTATTATTGTGTTACATTTGGACAGTTCATGTCCTTTTCTTTCTTTCTTTAGTTTTTCTTCCTAATTTAGTATAGATCCAAATGGCAAAGGGAGAAATTAAATGTTGTTTTTATATTTGCCCCAGTTTCTTTAATCTATAAGATGAACATAATACTTTTACTTCTTACCTGATAAGTTTTTAGTGAGAAAGTAAAATATGTTATGTTTATTATTGCTGTTATGTTTTCATTATTTAGGTCTGCAAATGTGATTTTGTTGCTTTAGGGCATTTGCTTCCAAACTTTTCTGATTTTTATGCCTGTCATAAAACAGAAAATTAAATCTGAGCAAAAAAGCAAATCCCATGAGTTTAATTGTCATCAATTTAATTGATTAGCTTAAGTATAAATCCAGTTCTAGTTTCTCTCCTGAGCTTCAATACATATCACCATCTACCTTTTGGACATCTCAAAATGGTCATCCCATAGACATCTTAACTTCGAAAAATTCAAAACATAACTCATAATCTTTTTTCAATTCCTTCCTTTTCCTACTGAGAGCAACACCATCCTCTCACTCACCTAGGTTCACAACATTCATATCATCCATAATTCCTTGCTCTTACTCAGCTCTCACAACTAATCTCTTGTAAAATTTTGTCAATTCTATGTTCATAGTACTTTTCATTATATATAAACTTCTGGCTAGTCACACAGCCACTATTCTGGTTCAGGCATTCATGAATTCTTGCCCAAATGCTTCATAAGCCTCCTAACCGATCTCTATATCTCAAATCTCTCCTATTTGAATTCTTCCTCCACTCACTTACCAGACACATTCACACACACACATTGGATAATTTCTAATATTTTCAGTTACCTCTAGGATCAAATATAAAATATTCTTGAATTTAAAGATGTTCGCAAACTAGCTCCTTTCTACCTTTCTAGTCTTCTTACATTTTATTCCTCTACAAGAATTCTACAATGCAGCTCTTCTGATCTATACTTGCTGTTTCTTGCACAATACATTGCATCTCTTTTCTCTATATATTTGTCCATGTATAGAATGTTGGTCTTTATTATTTCCATCTTTTAATTTCTTTTGTTTCTTTCAAGAGTCAGTTCAAATCTGACTTTTACACTAGGTATTTCCCAGTTTTCTCACTTTCTACTGCCTTCTCTTCAGAGATTAACCTTTGTCTATTTTTATAAATTTTATGAATGATTTTTGTTTACATGCTGTTTTTCTTATTAGATGTGAATTATTTAAGGGCACAGACTACTTTTTACCTGTCACTGTATCCCTAGTGTTTAGCATAAAGCTTGGTAGACAGTAAATGCTTAAAAAGTGCTTTTTGCACTGACTGGCTCATACTAAGCAGGATATTAAATATTCCATATGCTATAATGTTGCACACCTATAGTAGGACTGAGAATAGTGGCAAAATTTGCAAAACAAAAAGTGAATCACTTAGGAATAATTAATGATAGTTCCTTCCCTCTTAGACTACCTTCAGTTTGTCTTGTATATATCTTTGTATGTATAGCTGTTTATATATTATCTCCTCCATTGGACTGTGAACCCCTTGAGAGCAGAGGTTTTTTATGCCTTTCTTATATCCTTTTTTGCAGCACAATGTCTGACATATGCTTAATAAATGCTTGTTAACTTAACTAAGAAGCTCATCTTTTCAGCTAACCTATGTAATTGCCCTAGGTAGATGTTTGGAAACATACCAAAGACAACAAATGCAAGCTTCATGAATTGGAAACAGTATCTTCAGAAAATAATACAGGCTGGCAATCAAGCATTAAAATAGGTATAGGAAAAGGAGAACAACAGGGAGCTCAAGAAGGAAAAAAAGGACCCACTATTGGAACATGGAAACCACATCTGGCTAAGTCATACTCCACTCCCTCTGAGAGGATTGTTATTGTTGGCACAACCCTCTAGTGCAATAGAAAAGCTGGCAAATGCATCGTGTTTATTGTTATATCACCTGTGTATTGAAATAGAGTGATAGCTGAGAAATATATGGAAGAATAAAGATTATTACTGTCAAGAGGATTAGCATACTGATCACAGTCTTGCTATTTTCAAATTGAGTGGGTTGCTTGCAAAGTGAAGTCAACCCCATATAATTCTCTGTGAGAGGGGTTCTTAAGCTGGAGTCCATGAATTTTAAGAAAAATATTTTTATTGTCATATGTTAATGTAATTGGCTTGGATCACAACAAGATAAAACAACTCCTCAAAGAGATTGGAGTACCAGATCATCTTACTTGTCTCCTGAGGGACCTCTTTGCCAGTCAAGAAATAATACTTAAAAACAAATGTGGGACAACTGATTAGTTTGTTTGGAAGAGGAGTATGAGAAGACAGTATGTTTTCACCTTATTTATTTAACTTACAAGTGTCAAATAAATGATGTACAATGTCATGCTGGACAAATCAAAAGCCAGATTTAAGGTTGCCAGGAGAAAATATCAACAATCTCAGATATACAAATAATATCGCCATGATATCAAAAAGTGAAGAAGAAGTAAGAAACCTCTTAATGAGGTTGAAAAAGGAGGGTATAAAGCTTGAAGTTTAATATTAAAAAAAACTGGTTCCATTGCTTCCCGGCAAATAGACAGATAAGAAACAGAAACAGTGTCAGATTTCATATTCTTGGGCTCAAAGATCACTGCAGACAGTGACTGCAACCATGAAATTAAAAGGCATTTACTCTTTGGAAGGAAAGTTGTGGAAAACCTGGACAACATACTAAAAAGAGAGCCATCATTTTGTCAGTACAGGTCTATATAATTAAAGCTATATTTTTTTCTGGTAGTAATGTATGACCATGAGATTTGGACTATAACAAAGGCTGAACACTGCAGAATCAACGCTTTTAAATTGTAGTGGGAAAATTTGTGAGAATCTCTTGTATAAAAAAGGAGGTCAAATCAATCAATACTTAAAGAAATTAAGTAAAACTATTTACTAGCAGGTAAAATACTGAAGGTTAAATACTTTGGTCACATGATGAAAAGACAAGAGTCATTGGAAAAGACCCTGATGCTGAGAAAGTTTGAAGACATAAGGAAAAAGCAATAACAGAGAATGAAATAGATAAATAATCTCATGGAAACAACACATATGAATTTGGACAAACTTTAAGAGATAGTGGAGGATAGAAAAGCCCAGACTGCTGTTTGCCATGAGATCATGAAGAGTTGGACACAACTAAAAATCTGAATAAGAACATCATAATTGGTTTCCAAGAAGAGCCAAGAGGGCAGACCAAGATTCAACTTAATCCAACATTCCCTTCCAAACAACTTTAAACAACTATTCAAATTAAATTCTGGAATAGCAGTTCCAAGACAGAGAAGAGGGCAAGTACCTGTGGCTTTAGAGAGCCAAGAACCTGGCCATAGTTTTGGGGCCAAGAGGACTAACCCAAATATTGCTTAGACTAAAGAAGAAAAAGACAACAATATGCATAATACAGGCATAATCACAAAGAAAATGCTAATTAAACTCAAACCCAACAAGAATTCCTGGAAGAGTTAAAGAAAGAGATAAAAATGATAGTGGGAAAATGGGGGCTTGAGGGTGTGGAATAAGAATAATGTAAAGTAATTATGAAAAGGAAATTAATAACTTAGTTAAAGAAAGAAGCACAAAAATAAATAAATGATGACAAAAACGGAATTGATCTAAAGATAAAAGAAATACAAAAAATACTAAATAAAATAGCACCTTAAAAAACTAAATTAGGCTAATGATAAAAAGACATATACAAATTCACTGAAGAGTATTCCTTAAAAAGCAAAAAAGGCTAAATTAAAAAAGAGGTGCAAAAACTTACTGAAGAAGATAATTCCTTAAAAAATACAACTGGGTAAGTGGAAACTATTAACTCTAAAAGATGTCAAGAAAAAATTAAACAAAGCCAAAAAAATAAAAAAAATTAAATGTGAAATATCTTATCAGAAAAACAACTGATATGGAAACTAGATTTAGGAGAGATCATTTAATAAGTATTGGATTACCTGAAAGACATGATCAGAAAAAGAGCCTCATCATCATATTTCAAGAAATCATAAAGACAAATTGCTCTCATACTTTAGATCCAGAAAGTAAAATAGAAATTGAAAGAATCTGCTAATAATCTTCTGAAAAAGAGTATCAAGCATAAACTCCTAAGAATATTATAATCAAAATGCAGAGCTCTCAAATCAAGAGACAATATTTCAAACAGTCAAAAAGAATCAATTCAAATATTTAGAAACCACAGTTAAGATCACAGATTCAATGGCCTCCATGTTAAAGGAGTAGAGGATTTGGAACATGATATTTTATAAGCAAAATAGCTGGATAAGCAAGACCTACCCAGCAAAACTGAGTATTATTCATCAGGGGAAAAATGTATATTTAATAAAATGGAGCACTTTAGGCATTCCTGATGAAAAGAACAGAACTGAATAAAAATTTTTACTTCAAAATGTGACTCAAGAGAAGTTTAAGAAAGTAAGCATGAAAGAGAAACATAAGGGAAAACATAAGTTAAAGTGTTTGCATTATTATATAAGATGATGGTGATATATATAAACCTTTAGGATTTTATCATGACTAGGGCATTTAAAAGAGGGCATGAGTGAGAATCAAAAAGGTGTATATATAGTAACAGTAATAATGACCAACTTTAAGACTTGGGTACTCATCAATACAATTATCCAAGGTAATTCCAAATGACTTATGATGAAAAAATGTGATCCCACTCCAGAGAGAGAACTGATGAACTCTGAATGCAAAATGAGGTATAATTTTCTCACTTTCTTTAATATTTTTTTCTTTTTTGGTGACATGAGTAATATAGAAATATATTTTGCATGATTTTACATTTAAAATTTATATCAATTTGCTTTACCTTTTCAGTGGGTGAAGGAGAGGAGGGAGAGAATTTGGAACTCAAACTTTTAAAAGAAAAAATGCTTAATAAATGTAACAATATATGATTGGTTTCTTTGTAACTTTATTTTTTAATGCATTTAAAAAGATTCTGAGGAAGGTTCCCTACACTTTACCAAATTGACAAAATGGACCATTACACACACACACACACACACACACACACACACACACACATACATACACGCACACACACACGTACATACACATTAAGAACCTTTGCTATATGGATTAGAAAGTGCATAGGTACTTGATTTCCCTAGTATGATTATACATATATTTCTATTTGTTCTCTGCCCCCAATATATTAATTGAAAAAAAGTTAGGTCATATATATGTGTTGGCATTTTTCATGCTGCAATGATTCTTAATGATTTCCCTGAAAGAATCAAGTTAGTCCTCTAGCACAGACAAGAAGGTGACATTAATATTCACAAGAAAGCAGGGTTGCATATTGAAAGTTCCAGATTGGAAAAGAAAGAGATAGGGAAACAACACAGAACACACAGAGAAATAATGAACTTGTTTTTGACAGCACAGATAGCTGCACAGCACAGATAGTTGTGGGTATAATACAGGAGAAGACAATGAAAAATGAACAGGTGACTTCTTACCCTATGAACCCTAAAGTCAAAAACTATCCTTTTGAAAGAACAATATAGATAGTTTCATTCTTCAAAAGAAGGAAAAACTGGTCTGTGGAAAAAATATCCCTTATTGAAATTGGGATGAAAGTTCATACATTTATACAAAGGATGGAGTCTTAAGATTTAATTTCTTCATAAAAGGTGGTCAAGAGTTGTGAATTACCCTAAAAGCATGTGTTTTCCTCGATATTCCCCTTCCAAGTTGCTGTGCATAGCTAGTGTCTTCCACAAATAATGAATGGATTGGTGGGGAAAGTGTCATGCATGTTTATTTGTGCATTACCTCCTCCATTATAATGTGAGCCTGTTAAAAACAGGTGCAATATTTTTTTTCCATTTTAATTTCCCCAGGACTTATCACTATGCCTGAACAATAGTAAATGCTTAGTGAATGTTTGCTGGCCTAATTTTGCCCTCACCCTTTTTGACTCACTTATAAATAAATCGTGGTTAGGCTCTACCAGTGGGACTTTAAGAGCCAATTGATAAAAAGACAGTTCAGAGAGTGAATACATCAACAAGAAGTGTGAGGTGAAAGGTGCTACAGTATGGCTGTCAACACTATGTAGTACATTATATGAAGCATTCATTGTAAAAATGAAAACCATTTAAAAGGGTATTGATGTCACATCATCTTCAGCACCAATATTCACTATGACCATGCATTCTAACAAAAAATAGTTCCAAGTCAGTTGTTTGAGCTCTAAGGTTAGCCCTAGAAGAAAATTCCAGGTTTTGCTCACTGAATATTGCTTTAAGTTGTATTTAACCTGTATTGAAAAGAGTATTGAATTTTGAGTCTACAATTCTAGCTGCCACTTTCAGCTAAGTGACTTTGAGGAAGTTATTTCATCTATTTGATGTTTGTATTCCTGGATTACTAGCTTAATGGGGTCGATTTGAAAATTACTTTGCAAATCTTATATTATTATATAATCTTATGTTATTATACAGATATGAGCTGTTATTATTATCACCTATATAGATGAACTTTAAAATTTCTTAACATGCATCTTCCTTTTAAAATGTAGTAAAAGGCTCATAATTGGGGATTATAACATATGTAGGAAGGTGTGTATACAGATATATGCTTATTTTTGAAGAAAAAATGTAATTTACAGAAAAGCAAGTTATAACATTCCCCTCCTCTTTACTATTCATATCTTGAATAGAGACGCTATTTAGTACACCCAGCAAGAATTGGGTGCCACCTAAACATTTGGGAAGAATTTCTCAAACTTCAGGCACAGTGGCACGGAGTTTTACACACTCACACACACACATACACACACACACATATATACATACATACATACATATATATATATATAAGTTTTAGATACATACATACATATATATA
>JAJPUD010006961.1:49150-68876 GCA_023553655.1 Myrmecobius fasciatus
ATATATATATATATATATATATATATATATATATATGTTTTAGAAATGAACACAAGCAAAATAACCCTGACCCTCTCTACCAACAGCTCTAGGACCTTTTGGTCATGATTAATCTGTTAGGAAATATTTTTCTTACACCTAGTCAGAATCCTAAATCCTGAGAAAAAAAAGCCCCAAAGAGTCCAGGTTCTCAGAGTATATATTCTAAAGAGTGAGATAACATGCTTGTGATAGAAGATAGAATTCAGATGAGAGTAATCTGAAAAGAGAAGATTAACATCAGAGGATAGTAGGAAAGACTTCCTGAAGAAGCATTCCAATTCATGGGAGAAAAAACAATGCAAAGACAAGGAACTTGGGGATGGACTGTCATATTTAAGAAATCCGTAATAGGCCAAATGTATTTGAATGATAGAATGCAAGGAGGGGAATAAAGTTTGAGAAATGGAAAGTTAGGAAAGTGTGGGTTATGAAAAGCTTTAAATACCAAACAGAGGAATTTGTATTTGATCCTAAAAAATAATTGGGAGCCTTTGAAGCTCACTGAGAAGGGAGGTAATATGATCAGATCTATATTTTAGAAAATAATTTTGATATCTTAGTGCAGGATAGATGAAGAAAGAAGAGATTCGAGGCAATAAAAAGCTACTGCAGTCATGTGGGCAAGAAGATTTAAATACCTGAACAAGTATGGTGACTGACTGGAGAGAAGGGGGAATAAAAGTAATGTTTTGAAAGCAAAGTGAATAAAGCAGATAGATGGGGTGAGAGAGTGAGAAGTTGAGGACAACACTGAAGGAATAGGAAGGAAAGTACTTGAAAGTAAATTCAATAAAGGTAATTATTGCTTAACTCTATTCTCCCTTTATGCCTTCAAGGAAGTACCAATAGAATTGTAAAGGTATGCTTCTACTATTCCCAAATCATAGAGTTGAATATTCTCCTCCTTCCTGTAAACTTTCAGAGGATTTTTCTCAATCTTCCCAACTACTATGCTATATAAAAGAGATACAACCTAGAGGAGAAAAGTCAGCTGTTGGGCATATGAAAATACATGGTGATTGCAGAGTTTAATTGTTGAAAGGATCAACATGTGGTAAATTGACTCTTTGTTAGAAGTCACAGATAGGGTAAAGTAGAATTAACTCTCTGGAATGGTAAATATTTTCTGGCAAAAGAGACTTCCTTGATAGTCTCCTCAATTGCCTGATTTTTGGTTTCATGGAAGCGTCTGGGAAGTCCAAGTTCTACCTAAAGGCAAAGTCACAGAAGAATTAAATATAGTTACCGAAGGATGGTGTGAAGAGCTATCTGATCTCAGGGATCAACAAATGGAATCAAGAAGAGGAAGGGATAAATTGAGTCTATAACATTGGGGTTACATTGAACAAAAAGTAAGGGGGACTACAAGTGAAAATGTTCCTGTTGGTAGCCATTGGAAATTGAGTAGCTCCCAACAGGTGAGTAGAAGAAATATATCTATATATAGTACTGATCAAGATGATGTTCTGAATACCATTTGTTTTTGGAAAACATCTTAGGCATGAGGGAAAAAGTAGATATTGTTAAGATTATATATGAAGGTATGGATCTGTATGTTAACTATGGCAATGACAAAAAATCATGAGTTTCCCTTGGACAATAGACATGCAAATGAAGAGTAAGGGAATGAAGAACAGAAGACCACTTTCATGGAAATGGGAGAATTTTCAATAGAGAAACTCAATTAAGTTCTCATTGTCTACCCCCTTAACAACCTCTCCTATTAGAGCAGGAATCAAAATCCAGGAGCCAGATTCTGAACTACAAATGGATCCAAATCTGTTATATATAACTCCTTCATATTATTGCTGAAGACTTATGTGTGAGAGATGATATTTTTTAAAATATATCAAGAGTATTTATGAGCCCAAGAAGAAGGTGAGTCAATCATTTGGTGAGAAAGAGAAAGAGCAGATAAGATACACAATGTTGTGTGCTGTGTTTTCCAAGCTATCAAAGGAAGGTGAGAATGTCTTCTGCTGCTTTAGCTGGATCTTCTATGGATCATTTCTTTTTTTTTCTTCAGTTTGGATTTAACAAAACACCACATGAAAATAGTATTTCATATGTACCACAGACTCCTGACCCCTTTGCCTAAAGGAAAAATAGATTACATTGCCCCCATCCACCTCCAAGAGTTCTTCTATTGGGGGCTTAAAGTATGCTTAGACTTTCTGCAAATGGCTCCATATTGCACCAATAGTGTTCCCTCAAATGTAACTGATATTTTTTTACAATCCAGTTCCATTAGGCACTTATAATCAGATTAGTTTTGCAAAGAAATATTTACTTCAAAAGATATAATCATAAATATACAAATTTATATCTGCCCAACATATAGGAGGGATTGTCTGCTTGCCCCCTATGTACCACTTCAATCTCTGGAGAATAGAAGATGATGGCATCATAATTTCACTTGATTCTTATAGAACACAGTTCCACTCTCAAATATGCATATGTACATATATATTATGAACATAAATATTCATATATACATAAATTATTTAATTTGCTTTTTCTCCCTATCTCCCTTGCCCTTCCAGACCTCCCCCACATTACAAAAAGAGAAAAACAAAGTCCTTGTAATGAATGTACAGTCAAGCAAAACCAGTTTCCTCATTGGCTATTCCAAAAACAGTGTGCCTTATTTTGCATCTTAAGTCCATCACTTGTGTTTAGAGATGACTATCAGACTTCATTAGTAGTCCCGTTGAAATTGGAATTGCTCAATATTTTGATCAAAATCTCAGATATTTCAAAGTCTTTTTTCTTTATATTGTTGTTATTGTATATATTATTCTCCTAGTTTTGCTCACTGCATTCTGCATCAGTTCACACTACCCTTCCTGAAACTATCCTTTTCTGAAACTGCCTGTTTTATCCTTTTTTATAACTGCTTGTTTTATCCTTTCTTATAACACAGTAACTTTTCATTACATTCACATGCTATACTTTTTGTATTCATCCACAATAGATATGCATCCTTTAGTTTCTGATTCTTTGCTATCACAAGACATGCTGCTATATATAGTTTTGTACAAATAGGTCTTTTTTTCTCTTTTTTAAAAAATTATCTTTTGAGATATAGCTTGGTAGTGGTTTAGCCTACAGGGAATTCTGCAAAGACAGAAAACTGAGAAACTTAAAAACATGTCAATTCAATTGTTGAAATTTTTGGAGGGAATGCCCACATCAATAAATTCACTAATTCATTAAATTGCTTACATGTAATCCAATCATCATGAATAAATATAACAATAAGACTTCAAACTTTTCTGTTCAATATTACTCTTGACCACAGGCTTAGATGACATGCCTATCAGATTTGTGAAAAATAACTTATCAGATTTGCAAAAGACTTAAAGATAGAAAGCAAAGTATAATTCACTGCCTGATAGAGCGTTGGTCCCTCCCAAAAAAGCACCCATAGGCTGTAATGATTAGCTATGTCTAACAAGAATAAATATGTCATAAATATAAAATCTCAAACTTATTTTTTATAAAGTAACATCACAATTGCAGGCTGAGGAAGACATAATTAGAAAACATTTCATGTGACTGTCAAAATATTTAATCCAAACTTGTGCTGAATAAATAGAATTATGACATACAGAATATTGGACCTGAGAATTTCAATGTGTTCTATCCCAGCCAGGTGACACCTAATACATTGTTTTGAACTAATACTAATAATACATTAAATTTGCATAGCATCTGAAGATTTGCTAATTTCTTTCTTCATGACAACCTTACAAAGTAGATAGTGTATCATACCCCCTTCACAGGTGACAAAATGGATGCTCAGAGAAATGAAGTGAGATTCCCATGAGCATACAACTGTTATATGATGAAGTCAATATTCAAACTCAGGATTCCTGACTCTAACTCCAGAAATCTCTTCTATGTAATGCTGTCTCCAAAATTTAAGGTGGATGTTAACAAGTGGGTATCAGAGGACTATTATTGGAACTAACAAAGACAAAAGAAATTTTCTGATCTGAGAAGGTAGGAACTCTGGAAAATGAGAGGGGAAAAAAGTAGCAGTAAAGATCATAGCTAAGTCATTAAAAATAAGAAAGTCAGGACCATGAAAAGAGTAAGGGAAATATTTTGTAGGTTAGAACCTTTGGTTAAGGTGGATATTACCAGATATGCTGGTAAATATTTAATAATTGGCTGGATAACATGCAATTAAGTTTAATATATATTATTCTCATTTGATTCATCATTTTGTTAAACCCGGACAATCAATAACAATACATCAACCACTGGTATGTAGTGTTTTTATTTCTAAAAAATTTGTTCCACTAAATTGAAAAATTGACTCAAAAATTTGAGCTGACTCCAGTAAATCCCTGAATTTAACCATGAAAATATAAAACTTGAATGAAACCAGACTTTCTCAAATTTTATTTAATCTTCCAAAAATGCTCTTTATACTGAACTAGAGATTATAAATTATTAACAAGGAGTGGAAATCCAAAATATTTGAGGATGTAGTAAAAAATCATCTAACTTCCTTTAATGAATTTGATAAATTCTAATTGCTACATTGCAATTGTGAACTACATTTTTGAGGTCTCAAATCTATGATTGCTGAAATATAATCAATGATATCTAGAAGATCATGGAAAATGACTGAGGTTATGTAGGATTGGATAAGAGCATGTATTGACTTAATTTTCACATAAAGGAAAAGAATAAAAAAAATACATAATCTGCAAATTATATCACAGTGAGATTAATTTCAATTACTAGAAAATTCTGGAAGACAGAATCAAATAAATGGTTGACAAACATTAGAAAGTAATTATTATAATGAGTTAGAATGGCTTCATCAAAACCTTCTCATGGCAGACTAACTTTATTTCCTTTTTTGGACAGAATTAGCAACTAGAAAGTAAAGGGAATGTTATAAGTATGGTTTACCTATATTTTAGCAAATATAATTAAGCATCTGATAGTCTTTTTGTGAAAAAAAGGTAATAGATAAATAAGACAATCAGATATATTTGGAACTAATTGAGTAATTAGGCTCAAAGTGTTGGCTTGGGAAGAAAAAAATTAAAAAGAATAGTTGTGACTTCAATTTCATGTCCATAGCCATAGCACATAGAGTCCCAGGCCTAGAGTCAAGAAGACTCATCTTTTTGAGTTCAAATCCAGCCTCGAATTTCCAGACTACATGATCCTGGCCAAGTCACTTAATTTTATTTGCCTCAATTTGCTCATCTATAAAATGAGTTGGAAAAGGAAATGACAAAGTACTGTAGTTTATCTTTGCTAAGAAAATCCCAATGGTGGTCATAAAGAATGAGACACAACTGAAATGACTGAACAAGTTTATATTCTCTTGGCATTGAGGAATATCATGATATGTGGTAAGATTGCTATTAAGAAAATGTATTCTAATCCTTGCTCTGTTGTTAAGTAGCATAGTAGAATCCTTTAATTAGATGGTACCTTAGAGGGTCCAACCTTTCTTTCCATTGCGTAAATTTACTCATTAACAAAACCTACTGTCCATGAACTTGTTTGGTTTTCTTTTTGTTTTTAATGTGGATAACTGTACTTCCATATGGTTGGTCTTCTGTGTGGTTCAATGTATTTCATTTTATTCATTTAAAAATACTATTTTGAGAGGAGTCATAGGCTTCACTAGATTTTCAAAGGAGTCCATGACACATAAAGTGTAAAAATCATTGCTGTTTAGCATCCATTACAGATAAACATCTAGACCCCTGAATGAATATTGACATTATGTAAAGGGAATAGCATTGGAATCAGAAAATATGGATTTGAGTCATTTACTCTCTGTGTAATCTCAAGTGAATCATTTCACTTACCTGGGTCTTAATTGCCTCTTCTGTGAAATGAAATCTTTAAGAGGTAGTATGCTATAATGATTAAGCAGCTAACTCTAAGTCAGAAAGACATGGTGAAAATATAATTAAACACTGACTATACAGGCTTAGGCATGTGTTAAGCACTGGAGATACAAGATTACAGTCTAATTTATCCTTTATAAATTGACACATACATACATACATCACATACATACCCATAAAAGAAAGAAAATCAAAACCCTTGTAATGAATATGTAGTGAAGCAAAATATTTTTTCCAGATTGGCTATATTCACAAATATATTCTGTCTGTTATTTTGAACTTATTTCATCTTGATCTGAAAATGGATAACAAGGATCAGCATTGATTTTTTGATTATTGCATTGATCAAAATTATTAAGCCTTCCAAGTGTTTTTACAATATTGTTATACAAATTGTTCTCTTTGTTCTTTTCACTTCACTTTGCATCAGTTCATACAAGTCTATCCCATTTCTCTGAATCTATCCATTTCATCATTTTTCATGGTACAATAAAATCCCATAAAATAAAATGTATTACAAATTGTTTGGCCATTTTCCAACTGATGGATACCAAAGCTCTTTGCTTAGATTCAGATTCTCCTCCAAAATTCACTGGTTATGTAACCATGGATAAGTTTTTAATTGTCCTATAGTCTCAATTTTTTATATGTTATAGGATTGCTATTAGGCCAAAAAGATAAAATAAAATTTAAAAATTATATGTGTTGATCATTATCCTTATTTATCATTATCTATGAAGAAAACACAGTCTTCTCTCTCCCAGCTGAAATTATCTTTTTGATTCTCAAATATTTCTGAAGTCCCTTATATCATGTTTCTAAATATACATCATAGTATTCTCATTAAATTGTAAGGTCTGTTATGGTAGGAAACTGGGTTATTTTCCATCTTTTCATTCCTATACTCTTGTCCCTAGTATAAGTTTAATTCATTGAATTCACTTGTAATAACCACCTCAAAGAGCTTTTCAACAATAGCAAAGATGATTTAGACTGGGAAGTTGAATTTTTAATTGTTTCTTGAGCTAAGGAAGTACCTTGTGATTTGGAGTTGGTAATGAGACTTATGGAAGCCTTTGGAAAGAGTTTTTAAAAGACAAATGATATGAAAATAGGAATCACTTGCTATTTCCCAATTAGCATTGTCAGTGGAGAAAATGAAATGTAGCAGTGAACTGTTTTAACATCAGCAGTACCACAGTCATTAGATGAGATACAATTTCCTCTTTCAGGTTTATGGGAAGAAGTGAAAACAATGGAGGCGAGCTGAAATATAACAGGGCTGATCTTTATTAATGCCACTTGTCCTTGTGGTTGTAGTGCTAACAAAAACAAATGTATTATAAATATGTGAAGAAAGTGACTCTTGTAGTACTCCCTTCCCTTACTCTTCCTTGGTTAGATACAATATGAACTATTTCTGAGTTATTTTACTGACTCTGCTAGAAAATGCACTTTTTTTTACTAACTTAGTTTGATATTTTATAAATGTCTCAGCCCATGCCCGTGTATTTCCTCATACCCCTTTGTAATATGAATTTCATCGACACATTTCTTGTAGTTTTAGCCACATGCAATAACATTAACTGAGATTCTTTCTTTTGGCACTAGTCTGGAGCCTTAATCTCTAATCCATTGCTAGAAAAACTCTCTTTAACTAGGTTAGGTTATGTCATTTATTTGGCATTTTTATAAGCTATAAACTTTCAAAAGTATACCTATGAAGAGAAACTTGGATCTTTCATTCATAATACTAAAAAAACTTTATGACCTACTAGAAGGCATGAGGTGATTTACAGAGAAAAGAATCAAATGGAGTTAGTGTGAAATTTCATGTCCACTCTGATCTCCCAAAGCTTAAATACAGATTAAATATAATAAAAATTATATATTGAGGAAATGAAATTGATAAAGGAGTTGAAAGCAAAGAAACAGCTGCTTAAGATTCCATCCTCAAAATCAGCAAACAAAAGCTAACAGTATTATTTCTTGATGCAGAAAATTGCTATTTTGTAATATACTCTATACCAACAAGTCAACTTCCTTAGTACACTTATAACCATGACACTTAAAGTTTGATACATAATATCCCTATCCTCTGCAACTGTCTTTTCAAAGCATTCTTGATTTCCTTATTGCGTAGACTATAAATGAAAGGGTTAAGAAAGGGTGTGACTATAGAGTAGACAACAGCCAGTGCTCTATCATAATCAAGTGAGTAGCTCTTCTTCAGTCTCACATACATGAAAAGAATACTCCCAAAAAAGATGATGACCACAGTAAGGTGGGAGGCACAAGTGGAAAATGCCTTCTTCTTGCCTTCAGCTGAAGGTATTTTAAAGACAGTCCGAATAATCTGAACATAGGATGTGAGGATCAATAGGAAAGTTACTAATATCTTGCAGGAGTTGATTATAAAGTCCACTAGTACATTGTTGGAGGTGTCTGTGCAAGCCAAACTTAATACTGGTGGAAAGTCACAAAAAATATGCTGAATGTGATTGGGGCCACAAAAGGGGAGCTGAGAAACCAAGGAGATCTCAACTATTGGCCCTGCCAAGCCACCCAACCAGCAACCTGCAGCCATCTTGGCACAGAGTGCTGAGGTCATTAGGGTAGGGTAATGGAGGGGCTGGCAGATGGCTAGATATCTGTCATAAGCCATGGCTGTGAGGAGATAGCACTCAGAAGCTCCAAGAGAGTGAAAAAAGTAGATTTGAAGGAGGCATCCAGAAAAGGAGATAGTCTTCTTTTTGCTGAGAAGATTAGCAAGCATCTTGGGGATGGTGGCAGCTGTGTATCCAAGCTCAAGGAGGGAGAGAGCACTAACAAATTGGTACATTGGTGTATGAAGTTTAGCATCTAATCTGACCAACAGAAAGATCACTAAGTTTCCCAAGATGGTGACAAGGTAGATGAGAAGCAGTAGGAAAAATAAGTAAGTCTGAACACCCTGAAGTTGGGGAAAGCCCAAGATGATAAACTCTGTGACCTTGCTCCAGTTTCCAGTGTCCATTTCTTTCTGGTCATAGTCCTAGTAGGCACAAAGAAAGACATGTGAGATATAGTTGTCTGAATGGAAAGGTAAACCTTTCAATTTCCTTCACTAATTCATCTTTTGTTAGTTCATATTGTTTTTCTGATTGTATTAGTTCTTCTATCCAAATGAATACAATTCCTTGAGTGCAAGGAGAATTTTCATTTCTATCTTTGCACACCCTGAACCTGGTTTGATACATAGTATGTCCTGTAATAAATGCTTACTAAGTTGAATTGAATCTTCATCTTTTATCCTTATTTTACCCTTCCTTTCCCGTTAAGAGTTTTTAGAACCTCACTTGGCTCTTCTTCCTGCTCACACCAGGTGAATGTGCTTTCCACGTCTTCCTAGAGTTTGGGTTGGATTTCCCCCAGAAAGAGATTGCATTCTGCTACTTTCTATCTGAATTGCGTTATCTAAATCTTTATCTTTCTAGGTCTCAATTTCTTCAGGTTTAAAATAAAGGGTTGGACTAAGACAATTTTCTCAAGTCCCTTTTTTTCTGAATACATGACTCATAAAAATGGGATTGGTTTATGAACACATGCATTTTGGCCACAGCGCAGGGACGTTTCAAGGAAATACTGGGGTGTCTCGTACAGTAAAATTTCACTCACTTCCAAAGTCTTCAAATAGCAAAACAAATTTCTAGTGACAGAAATAATATCATCTCCCTGGGTCTTAAAAACACTTCAGAATTAACTAAGAATTTAGAGAGTCAAGAATATTCTGAGCTAGATCTTAAAGCAAAAATATCTGATAGAGTCCAAGTTGCTTCAGAAAGGAAAGAACCTGATTATTTCATTCTTTTGACATCCATCCCTATTTCAGAAACTCAAGATAACCAGTAGCCTCATACTAGCCCCATATGTCCAAAGTCTCAAAGGGCCACCTTCCCAAAATACTGTCTAAAACTCTTCCTGATGCTTACCCACTCCACAGTTTCATCCCTAAAACAAATTCTATTTTTTTTCTGTCCATTCCATTCCTTCAGGACCCTGCTTTCTTTGGTGACAGCTAGTTGATCTCCCAAATTAATCCAGGGTACTATATTAATGAATGCAGTTTCTCCAGCCCTGAGTAATATATGGACATTTTGACAATGGATGTTCAAAATATCACAAATCCAGTGCTGAATGATATTCAACTAGAAAAAAAATGTATCTAGTTCAAACCCTTCACTTCACAGATGAGAAAACTGAGATCCAGAACATATAAATGTCTTGCCTAAGGTCACATTAGAGAAGAAATTTGAACTTAGGTTTTCTAACTCCAAAGGCCATGCTCTTTCCACTGTATGATATCACCTTTTAGACAATATTATTGCTTTTTTACATAACTCATAATTATGATGCAAAAAGCTAAAATTTGCTGCTGGGCAAAAAGGGAAAGGAAATAAAAAGGGTTTTTTAAATTTTGTTTTGTTTTGTTTTTCTAGCAAGGGCTAGAAATTCTAGCAATGTAGCAGGGGCTTACATTGCCTCTTAAATTATACCAGTTTGGGATAGGCAACTTTCTCTGACTTTGGGTCATGTCAGCTTTAAGGAAAGCAGAGACTGAGAAATTAGAAGAAAATTTAGAAAGAATTAAAAATACATTTTTAAAAATTAGAAGAAAGTACAAAGTATCTCCTACTAAAAATAATTCACCTAAGAAACTGGTCAAAGAATGATCATCTAAGAATCCCTGTACCACACAAAAACTTTGACTAGAAAGAATTCCATATTTTAAGACATCATGAGTGAAAACTTTCCAGAACCAGAGGTCAGAGAGATAATAAAAAGAATACATATATATTTATGCTTAATGGTAGCCATCATTAGGATTTTGAGGGAGACAAGGATAAAAAGGGAAGACATTACAGGATAATTTTATAATAAAATTAAAAGAAATAGCAAGCTACACATAATAGATTTACAGTTTCATATGAAATCATCTTTTTATTGTACTATATTAAGGATATGTTTATTCCATAAATTAAAAAGTATATAAATGAAAATTAATAAAGAACCCACATACATGAAACACTAGAGGTAAGAACAAGTCATGGTGACAGAATCTGCAGAAATTTTGGGAGCGCTCAAGCAGAAACTGTAAGGGGACTTGGAAAGTTGTCAAAAAGAGATTACAGGGTTCCTTTATGATAACACTGAATGCTTGGCAATTACCTATATTCACTTCCAGGTCATAGTTCATGATAAGAAAAAGCACTTTTGCCGAGGCACAAATGTTCTGAGGAGCCTTATAGATTTTGGTCACAAGGGATCAAGGATTCAGAAAAAGTGTAATACCATTCCCAAGGAACAAAAATTCTGAGGAACAGAATTATTTACAATCCTGGCTTAGAATCAGAGTGCAGAACCAATGATCACATCTTTCTCGAGGTTAGACCACTATGAAAGCACCAAAAACTTCCAAACCCACAGCACTAGTTCTGAAGCAACAGTGGAAAAAAATTATAAATCATGAGACAATGCCCCTCCTCCCTTCACACCAGAAATAGTTGATTTTGAACAAACTTCAATATAAGATTCAAAAACCAAGAAACAAAGTATTTTAAAGTAAGCAATAACATTAATTTGATCATGAAGAGTGCCTATAGTAACAAGGAATATTGAAACACAAATTTACAATGAAATCACAACAGCAATAAACAAAGTCTCAAAGGGGAGAAAATGTGAATTGGACAGAAGCTCAACAAAAATTCCTATGAATGCTAAAAATTTGATTTTTAAAATCAAATAATTGTGGCAAAGGGGAAAGTAGATAAATAATTAAAACAAAAGAAAAATATGAAAAAAATTAACAGCTTAGTAAAAGAGGCACAAAATATACTGAAGATAATAACACATCAATAACATAATTGGAAAAAGGAGGAAAGAGGTATAAAAAGTTTACTGATAGAAGACCTGCTTAATAGACAGAATTGGCCAAATGGGGAAAAAAAGATACAAAAGCTCACTGAAGAAAATCATTCCTTAAAAATTATAATTTGTCTAGTGTCCATAAGACATCAAGAAACAATAAAGGAAAGTCAAAAGAAAAAATGGGGAAGGGGAATGAAATATCTCATTGGAAAAACAATTGGCATAGAAAATAGACCAGAACAGAATTTTTTTTTCCCTGAGGTAATTGGAGTTTGGTGACTTGCCCAGGGTCACACAGCTAGGAAGTGATAAGTGTCTAAGACCAAATTTGAACTCAGATCCTCCTGACTTCAGGGTTGGTGTCCTATCCACTGCACCAACCAGCTGCCCCAGAACAGATAATTGAAGAATTATAATACCACATGAAAGACATAATCCAAAAACCTAGACATGATATTTCAAAAAATTATCAAAAGAAATTCCCCCAGTAGAACCAAGATGGCAGAATGAAACCATGAAGCTGCTCGAACTCTCCTCGTTTCCATCAAAATCCACATGAAACCAGGCCTCTGAACGGAGCCTGACAGAATGAAACCACTCTCCAGGTCAAGATATATTGGAAAAACTTCAAGAAAGGTGATTCTCATTGTGGTAAAAAGGGTGCTCAGCCAAGCTCAGACAGAGTCTGCAAAAGCCAGTGAGAAGATCTTAATCATAAAAGATCAACAACTTAGACCATTGGTCCTTGTTCAGTAAAGAAACAGACCAGTAAGGCAGCCTCCTCACTGACTCACTGGGAGTGATTCACAGCTCAGAATGCAAATTTTGGGAAACCAGGCTGTTTCCCGGAAAGAGCAGATAAAGCTACCCCCTACAAACACAAGGGATCCTATGCTCAAAGCCAAGGCTAAAGAGATACACAGGAAGCTTGGGATAGTGTCCTCATTTACCCCAGGAGCAGAGCTCAACCACAAAAGTAAAAAAAAAAAAAAAAGAGGAATATGAGATATGCAAGAGAGAGTCAACAGCTTGGAAAGAGAATGCATGAGGAAGCACAAAAGATCTATTACAAATGAGGGGAAAAGGGAGGGCAATGAGCATTGTCTGAAACTTAATCTCATCAGTTTTGAGTCAAGAGAATAACTTAATCATTCAGTTGGGTATAGAAATATATCCAGTCCTATAAAGAAGTAGAAGGAGAAAGAGGAAAGAAAAGAGACGGGTTGGATAGAAGTTAGGGCAGAAGCACTGGGGAAAAAAAGAGAAGGAGTGAAGGATAATACAAGGTAAGGTAATGAGTGGGGTGGGTTAAAAAAAAACAAAATACTACTATGGAGGGTGAGGGGTTAGAAGATAAAGTCATAGGTGGGCTGAATTAAAGAAACAAAACACTACTAAGTTCAGGATGAAAAGAGAAAATAAAAGTATGTACAGGGGAGAAAACAGGATAGAGGAAAATAGAGAGCTGGTAAACATAACTGCGAATGTAAATGGAATGTACTCTTCCATAAAAGAGAAGTGAATAGCAGAGAGGATTAAAAAACAGTCCTACAATATATTATTTATAAGAGACACATTCAGAGTAAAGGTAAAAGGATAAAGCAATGTCTATTATGTTTCAGCTGAATTTAAAAAAGCAGTAGTAGCAATTCCGATGTCAGATAAAGCAAAACTAAAAATAGATCTTATTAAAACAGATAAAAAAAGAAATATACATTTTGATAAAGGTTGCCATAAATTGTGAAGTAAGAATGATACTAAATGTATATGTACCAACTAATAGAGCACCGAAATTTCTAGGGAAGATTTTAAACCAGTTATATGAAGAAATAGACAGCAAAAATATATTACTGGGAAACCTCAAAATTCCCCTCTCAAAATCAGACAAATCTAATCACAAAATAAGCAAGAAAGAAATTAGGGAGGTAATTAGAATCCTAGAAAAAAAAAACAGATATAATAGATCTCTTGAGAAAATTGAATAAGACAGAAAAGAATACACTTTTTTTCAGCAGTACATGGCACCTACACAAAAACTGACCATGTATTAGGGCATCAAAACCTCACAATCAAATGCAGAAAGACAGACATAATAAGTGTTCTTTTCAAACCATGATGCAAATATATATATATTCAATAAAGGGCCAGGGAAAGATAGAATAAAAGTCAATTGGAAATTAAATAATCTAATTCTAACAAATGAGTGGATCAAACAACAAATCACAGAAACAATCCTTAATTTCATCCAACAGAATGACAATAATAAACGACATACCAAAACCTATGGGACACAGCCAAAGCAGTTCTTAGGGGAAATTTTATATTTCTAAATAGCTACATGATGAAAACAGAGAAAGAAGAGATCAGTGAATTTGGCTTGCAACTAAAAAAAGCTAAAAAAAAGAAGAACAAATTTTAAAACCCAATTAAATGACACATTAGAAATTCTAAAACTCAAAGGAGAGATTAATGAAATTGAAACTAAGAAAAAGAGGGGTGGAATCAAGATGATGGAGAGGAGATATGTCTTTCTCTGAGCTCTCCCCACGACCCTCAAACTAACAGCAAATCCAACCTCTGAACTGGTTTTGGAGTTACAGGACCCACGATTATTGGGATTGTAACAAAATTACAGCAGAAGACAATTTCAAAGATCTCCAGAAAATATCTGTTTCAATTGGGCATGGAGGGAGGCAGGCTGAGCACAGGCAGGCTGAGTCCAGGCGAACTAAGTACAGGTGGGCTGAGTGCAAGCAGATCAAGTACAGGCAGGCCGAGCACAGGTACAGAGGGCAGGCAGCACACAGTCCCAGGAGAGTGTGGGCTCCTGTGTGCCAGAGAATCTATCAGGAAGAATCTACAGCAGTGTTGGCTAGTCTGTCCTGGTTGCAAGCTAGTAGGTCAGAAGATTAGTTATAAGATATCCAATGCAAATACAAAAGGCAAATAGAGAGACCTGAAACACCAGAATTTCACAGGACTTGGCCATGCCCACCCAGCACCAGAATTTAGTCAGCACTGAGCCTGCACAGCCACAAATCCTGTAGAGAAAGGTTGGACAATCTCATCTTTGCCCTAAAAGCATACCTCAACTTAAAAAAAAAGCAAAAAAGCAAAAAAGCAAAAAAGAACTTTGACAATAGATAGTTTTTGTGATGACAGAAAAGAACAGATTTCATACTCTGAGAAAAAATAAAACAGATTATCTCCAGATGAAACCCCAAAGGGTAATATGAATTGGTCCCCATCTCTCAAAATTCTCTTGGAAGGATTCAAAAACAATCTTAAAAGAGACTTAGAAGAAAAATGGGGAAAGGAAATGAGAACTTTGTAAGACAGTTTGGAAAAGGAAACAGAAATGATCTGAAGAAAACTCCTTTCAAAATTGATTTAGCAAAATGGAAAAACCATATAACTCCTTACAAAATACATTTGAAAAATGAAAAAGAAAACAAATCCCTGAAAAAGAGAATTTGTGAAATGGAAAAAAGAAAACAATTCTTTAAAAAACAGATTTCATGAAATGGAAAAAAAAATCCATAGAATAAAACAAATAATTTAAAAATTCAATTGGCCAAATACAAAAAGAATTTCAAAAGGTAAATGATGAAAATAATTCACTAAAAATTAGAACTCAACAAATGGAAATGGATGACTCAATGAGACATCAAGAATCAGTCAAGCAAAACAAAAAAAAAAGAAAAAATAGAATAAAATGTAAAATACATCATTGGAAAAACAACTGACCTGGAAAACAGATCCAGGAAAGACAATCTAAGGATTATAGAACTTCTTGAAAACCATGATTAAAAAAAAAAGAAATTAGACATTGTTTTCCAGGAAATCATCAAGAAAAACTGCCCTGATGTCCTAGAATCAGAAGGCAAAATAGCCATTGAAAGAATTTACTGAACACCTCATTAAAGAGACCTCAAAATTAAAACTCCAAGGAATATCATGGCTAAATTTCAAAACTATCAGACCAAGGGAAAAAAAAATATTAAAGACAAAAAAAAAAAACAATTCAAATACAGAGGAGCCACAATCAGGATTACCTAGGACCTAGCAGCTTCCACTTTAAAGGATCAAAGGGTCTGGAATCTGATATTGTGAAAGGCAAAGCAACCTGGAATGCAACCAAGAATAAACTATACAGGTAAAATGAGCATTATCTTTCAGGGGAAAAGATGGACATTCAATAATATAGGTGAATTTCATCTATTTCTGATGAAAAGACAAAAACTGAACAAAAAAAATGTGATCTCCAAATATAGAACACAAGAGAAGCATAAAAAGGTAAAAAGAAAAAAACTCTTGAGAACTATATTTTTGTTATGGGTATACATAGAGAGTGCAAATATAATTTGATTTGCCTGGGATAATATAAAAAAGAAACTAGTTGTGGAAAAGGGATTGCATTGAAAAAGGAGGAAAATTGAGGTAAAATGAGGGAAATTACAACTCATGAAGAACCAAAGAAGATCTATTATAACTGAGGGAAGGAAGGGAAGGAGATGAACATTATGTGAATCTTACTCTCATCAGATTTGGCTCAAAGAGAGAATATTAGGCATAGTGGCTTCACAGAGAAACTTCCCTCACTGTTTAGGGAAGAGGGAAGGAAATGGGGAAAGGAAAGGGGGAGGTTAATATAAGGAAAAACAGAAATGGTAGGGGAAAGGTATAAGAAAGGAGGAGGAGCTATAAAAGGGGAGGGCGGCTTAAGAGAGGTGGTGGTCAGAAGCAAAATACTGGGGAGGAAAAAAAGGGGAAAAGGAAAAAGAAAACAATAATTTAGGGCAAATAAGATGGTAATAAAGACAGAATTAGTGATTTTAATTGTGAATGAAGTGAAATATCCCATAAAATGGAAGCAGATATCAGACTGGATTAAAAGACAGAATTCTACAATATGTTTACAAGAAACACATTTAAAGTACAATGATATATACAGAGTAAATGTAAAAGGCTGGAGAAGAATCTACTATGTTTCAAGCGAAGTAAAAAAAAAAGCAGAGGTAGCAATCTTGATCTCACATCAAGCAAAAGCAAAAATAGTTCTCTTTAAAAGAGAAAAGGAAAGAAACTATAAATTGCCAAAGAGTACCATAGATAATGAAGTAATATCAATTCTACACATATATGCCACAAGTGGTATAGCATCTAAATTCTAGAGAAGAAGTTGAGAGCTGCATGAAGAAATAGACAGCAAAACTATAATAGTGGGGGATCTCAACTTTGCTTTCTCAGCATTAGATAAATTGAATCACAAAATAAATAATAAAGTTAAGTATAATAGATCTTTGGAGAAAATTGAATTGAGACAGAAAGGAATAAATGTTCTCCTTGGCAGTTTATGGAACCTATACAAAAATTGACCATATATTAAGACATAAAGACCTCAAGATAAAATGCAGAAAGGCAGAAATAGTAAATGCATTTTTTCAGATCATGATGCAGTAATGATTATATACTAAAAAAGGCCAGAGGAAAATAGACCAAAAATTAATAGGAAACTAAATAATCTCATCCTAAAGAATGAGTGGGTGAAATAACAAACCATAGACACAATCAATAATTTCATCCAAGAGAATGACAATAATAAGACAACATACCAAAATTTGTGGGATGCAGCCAAAGTGGTAATTAGGGGAAAGTATATATCTCTAAATGCTTACTTGCATAAAATACAGAAAGAGAAGATCAATGAATTGGACTTGCAACTAAAAAATCTAGAAAAAGAACAAAGTAAAACCCCCCAATTAAAGAATGAATTTGAAATTCTAAAGATAAAAAGGGGAGATTAATAAAAAAGATTGAATTAATAAATAAAACCAAGTGTTGTTATGACAAAACCAACAAAATTGATAAACCTTTAGTTAATTTGATTAGAAAAAGGAAAGAGGAAAATCAAATTGTTAGTCTCAAAAATGAAAAGGGAGGTGAACAGAGCACCAGCCCTAAAGTCAGGAGGACCTGAGTTCAAATCTGGTCTCAGATACTTAACACTTCTTAGCAAGTCACTTGCTGCCTCAGTAAAAAGCAAAAAAAAAAATGAAAAGGGAGAACTTTCCACCAATGAAGAGAAAATTAGAGCAATATTTAGGAGTTATTTTGCCCAACTTTATGCCAATAAATTTGATAATCTAAGTGAAATGGAGGAATGCCTACAAAAATATAGATTGCCCAGATTAACAGAGGAGGAAATAAACTGCTTAAACAGTCCCATTTTAGAAAAAAAAAAAAAGAAATAGAACAAGGTATAAATCAAATCAATAAGAAAAAATCTCCAGGATCAGATGGATTTACATGTGAATTCTACCAAACATTTAGAGAACAATCAAGTCCAATACTATGCAAATTATATGAAATTATATGGAAAAAATACTTAAAGGAGGACTCCTACCAAATTCCTTTTATGACACAGAAATGGCACTGATATCTAAATCAGATAGGATGAAAACAGAAAAGGAAAATTATACAACAATTTCCCTAATGAATGTTGATGCAAAAATTTTAAATAAAATATTGACAAAGAGATTATAGAAAGTCCTCCCCAGGATAATATATTATGACCAAGTAGGATTTATACCAGGAATGCTAGGCTAGTTCAATATTAGGAAAACTACTAGCATAATTGACTATATTAAAAATCACACTAAAAAAATCTCTATGCTTATCTCAATAGATGCATAAAAAAGATTTGATAAAATCTAACACCCATTCTTATTAAAAACACTAGAGAATATAGGAATAAATGGACTTTTCATTTAAGATGACCAGTAGCATTAAAACAATAAGCAAACATCATATGTAAAGGAGACAAACTAGAACCATTCCCAGTAAGATCAGGGGTGAAACAAGTTTCCCCACTATCACCATTAGTATTCAATATTGTATTAGAAATGTTAGCTTTGGCAATAAGAGAAGAAAAAGAGATTAAAGAAATTAAGAGTAAGCAATGAGGAAACCAAATTATCACTCTTTCCAGATGATACTTAGAGAACCCTAGAGAATCAATTAAAAAATTACTAGAAACAATTCACAACTTTAGCAAATTGTAGGATACAAAATAAATCTCCAGAAATCATCAGCATTTTTATATATTACCAACAATATCCAGCAGCAATACTTACAAAGAGAAATTTCATTAAAAATAATTGTAGTTGGGGGGTGGAGCCATGGTGGCGGAGATCAGACAGGATTCTCTGTAACCTCCTCTAACCTCCCCTCAAACCAACAACATATGAAGCCTCTAGACTGATTCTGAAGCAAAAAAATCCACAATATCTGGAGAACAACACGATTCTAGAAGATACTCTGGAAGAACATCAAAACAGGTCTGTTTTAATGGGGCAGAGGGTGGCCTACTGAACCCAGACTGCAGCGCAGGGAGACCGGGGCAGGGAGCTGGAGCAGGAAGCTGGAACAGGAGTCGGAACAGGAGTGGGAGCGTTGTGCTTTTCACACACCTGGGAGTCTTCTGCGAGCCTCTTGGAACAATTTGTCCTGATTGTGGGCAGGTGGTTTGGAGGGTCTGCCTTTTGAGGGGGATAGATTGTGAACCACTGAACCCCTGATGAGCATCAAACCTAGCTGCCATTACACAGCACCTTAAAGCAATCAATCAAACAACAGGACTGATAAGCACCAGAAATAATTCAATCAGCAGAGCTGCCCAGCCCCTGACATAATTCAATCAGCAGAACTGCCCAGTTCCTGAAATAACTCAATCAGCAGAACTGCCCCAGGGCAAATTAAAGCAGCTGTCCCACCTTTGCCCTAAACAGACCTCACACCTTTAAAAAAAATGAATAAAAAACCAAAAAGAGCTCTCACCATAGACAACTTTTATGGAGAGAGGGAAGAACAGACCTCAAATCCTGAGG